>VWYI01022569.1:107447-207767 GCA_013399455.1 Anthoscopus minutus | reverse complement strand
GGCAGCGGCGGGCCCGGGCGGCGCTGCCCGGCGCCGGGGATGCACCCGAACGCCACGGCCCCGGCCGTGCCGCTGCCCCCGCAGCCCAGCGGCTATGCCAACGCTTCCAACCGCTCCGACCTGATCCCCAAAGTGCCCGACGAGGAGGACCTGGACGTCAACACCGACATCTACTCCAAAGTGATGGTGACCGTCATCTACTCGGCTCTTTTCTTGGTGGGCACCGTGGGCAACTCCATCACGGCGTACACGCTGGTGAGGAAGAAGTCGCTGCAGAACCTGCAGAGCACCGTGCACTACCACCTGGCCAGCCTCGCCTTCTCCGACCTCCTCATCTTCCTCCTCTGCATGCCCATCGAGCTCTACAACTTCATCTGGGTCCATCACCCCTGGGCTTTCGGGGGGGCCGTCTGCAAGGGCTACTACTTCCTCCGGGACGCCTGCACCTATGCCACGGCTCTCAACATCGCCAGCCTCAGCGTGGAGCGCTACATGGCCATCTGCCACCCCTTCAAAGCCAAGAGCATCATGTCCCGCAGCCGCACCAAGAAGTTCATTAGCTGCATCTGGGTCGCCTCCTTCCTGCTCGCCATCCCCATGATCTTCACCATGGGGCAGATCTACGGCAAGGACCAGGATCCCGACTCCCTCATCTGCACCGCCATCGTGGACACCTCCACGCTGAAGACGGTGATCCAGGTGAGGGGCCGGGGCGCCGGGCAGCCGCCCCCTCCCCGGCCGGCCGAACTTGGCGGAGCCGGGTGGGGCAGGAGGGGAGGCTGGAGCGGGGACGGGCTCAGGAATGGGGATGTCCCGGGCAGCCCTGACGGGACGCACGGGCTCAGGGTGCGCTCAGGAGGGATTTGTGGGGGTCTCGGCTCCTCTCCTGCACCACCACGCTGAGCAGAGACCGGGGTAAATCCTGCTCCATGGTTAATCCGGCCACGGGCGTGTGCAGCTCTCTCCGGAGCTCCTTCCCGTGCTCGGAGCTTCCTTTGTCCCGGTCCTGGTGCCGCACAGCCCGGGACAGCCGGAGAGTCTCGGGTCCCCCCTAAATCTCCACCCTTTCTCTGCATTTCCTGCATTTCCTTCCCTTCTGCTGGAAAGCGGCCGGCAAGTTCAGGGGAAATAAAACCATCTGTCCCCCTCTCCCAGTTCGTTGTGTTGATCCAGAGCCCTATTCTTTAGTGTAGTGACACCTCCTAATTTCAGAAAGTTTTGGACACAGGGTGTAGCACAGGCTTCTGAAAAAGAGCTGCAGAGAAGAAGCCAGAGGCTGCTATTTTTGCTGTTTTGGGGAAATCCGTAGCTGGTTTTAGCAGCCCCTCCTGACTTCAGCACAGCTTTACTGCTCTCCACACGGTGCTCTAAATCCAACACGTCCATGCGTGGAAGGGATTTCAGCATCAACACTTGCCGTGCTCCAGTTGAGGCATTTGTTTACTGGAGCATTGAGCTTGAAAAATGTAAGAGACAAGGAAGGAGGGACAGAAGAGAGCAAGACACCAATCTCCATAGTCCTTTGGCTGCCAGGCTTGCATGTGATAGCTGCTCAATTTTTTATTTAGAACATGAATTTCAGGTGGGGTTAATCAGCGGGCAGTTGGAATTTAAAGCTGCATGTGTACTGAAGTCGCTGGGATGTTCCCACACTTGAAGGGAGGGAACTTAAATGGAAATGAATCAGAACTATTCCTTCCCACTGAAAGCAGGTGAGGGTATGTGCATTTAGATTTAAGACCAGAGTCAGTCAATGTTTAGACTTAACTCTCCCAGTTTCCCTTCTGTACTGTTCCAGTAAACCAAAGTCAAACCCTGATAGAAGCCCTGGATTCCCTCTGCATTTTGTCATGATCCCTAACCTTCATCTGAGGTGGTGAGGGCTGCGTTTCTCCTGTAGATGTTGTTAGCAGCAGCCCCGTGTACTTAACCCAAATTCTCTGCTCTCTGAGGAGATGTGAACCATCTGATTTGAGAACAATAGGGCTGAAATGCATTATTTCCACTCATCTTCTTTCTAGGATTAAACTGATGCTCATTGTTACCATGGTAGGGCTAAAACCTGAGGATTATTTCCTATCCATTTCTTTGGGAGATTACGCTTTAAACAATTCTCAGTGTACCTTACAGTCTTGCCATTATCCAACCTGTACCTTATCCCATTAACCAAGTCAGGAATAGGAAGACGTGAATGCATTATGTGTATGTGAAGTTCACCTGTGGGCTTTTCCTCATTCATATATATTTAATTAACTAGTGGATTAATTTAAAAGTTAAAGGAAAGAGGCAGCTGTTGTGGGAGAAGGAAGAACCAAGCCCCAAACCGTGTCAATCTGTCCCTTTTCGGGGGCTCTGGCTGCAGAAGAGGCTTTGCCAAGACAGGAAGGCTGCTTCATGGTTTCACTCCATTCCTCTGAGCACAGGGAGGCATCACACAACGTGAGGCAGGGCCCTGGGCCGGGGAAGGCTCTGGAGTGAATAATCAAAGCAGCTGCAAGTCAGGTTTGAATGCGTTAATGGAAACCATCGCACAGCGTGGGAGCCGGCGCTCTCACGGCACAAGCCATGCAGAGGTTTAAAAAAAGACAAATGATGGAAGATCCGGGAGGGAAAGGGCAGTGCTGATGTGGAGTGTGACGTGCAGAGGTCTTGCTGGGTGGCAATCTGCAGCCCTGGTCCTTTGTGGTGGGTTCAAGCTGCTTTAGAGCATCTCTGCATCTCTTTGCATTCATTTTCTGTCTTTAAGTTAAGGAAGGCAATGATGCACTGGCTCGAGGTGGCAAATCACTTGTAATAAATCACTCAACATATTTCAATTCTATTCCTGTTTGGCAAACTGTCTAGAGCAAACTGGCTTTTTTTTTTTTCAGCCATTGGTTGTCCAAGTGCTTTTATTTGTTGGCTGATTGAAAGAAGTTCAAATTCTGTCCCAGAACAGGGCATTGTAACCATTTATATCCTCAGAGGTCAGTGTGAGCTATGGTTTTGCTGGGATCATTACAGGAGCATGATCCTCTCTGAACTGGAACAAGCTTCCTAGAAAAAGTATTTTGTAGAATCACAGAATATTCTGAGTTGTAAGGTAGTTGTAAGTTGTAGTAATTTAACATCTCTGATTTTGAAAAAGTTCCTCTGTATTTGCTCAAATTTTAATGGACATTCCTGAGTGAAATTAGACTGACTGTGAACAACCAGGATTCCTTGTAATAATAATAATAATAAAAAAAGTAATTATTCCAACAATACTCAGGATATTCATTTCTTGCACATATTAACTTGAACCACTTAAGCTCCACAACAGCTCTAAGAGGTAATTACTGATACTCTTCTAGCAATCAGAAATTGTTCAGGGCAGCACATAATCAGGAAGAGCAGTAAGTGAGAGGTTCTGCAGGGTGACACTGTGTGTCCCCACAGTCTGTAGACCAGGCACATCTCACCTCTTGCCATCGAGGCATAAGCCCTGTGTGGCCTCTAATAGGGAGTTCTTAGAACTGCTTCCCAGCTTTGCTCATCACTGTCCTTTTGCAGCTCCTTCCATCAGCCTCTGGATCTGGTTTATTATATATTTTCCATTGCCAAGCTTTCATGTTGCTTCTGCCAGCCAGGGATGTCTGCTTTGGATTTTGGCATCCACGTGGGATCTGGTACCAGGAGCAGGTCCATTATAGCCACGTTATTTAGGTCTTTAGCTGGCAGACATCCTCTGAAAAGCACTGTTGCCAGTTTGAGGTTATTTTTCCACATAGATTCAACACCTCTTAAAGCCATACAAGTAAATTCATGTTTTCATGGCACTTCAGCTGGAGGAGGTTTTAAAGCTCCTCATGGCGGCAGCAATAGATAGGAGAGTTCTGGGGCAGGATGAGAGGTTTTCCCTGGTCACTTATGAGTCTGTGCCTGTGGGGTCGGCTCTGGAAGCAGCTTCCTCAGAACAGGATCCCACTGAGTGTCCTGATCTACCTGTGCAGCCCTGGGTGCCATTCACACTGCACAGTCTCAGCCCCGATTTTCAAAGATCTCTGAATTTTACTGGCCAGATGCAGTGCAAATTGATTTTCCTGCTTATGACTTTCTTACCTTCAAAACTGTTTTCTGGAGAGGTTCACAGCAGAACCTGGGGAAAGAGGGGAAGCTGAAGGAAATACCAACAATCCTGGTGCACTGTCAGTCCCCTCACACAGAGTTGGCAGCTCCTCAAACTAAAATCCCAGGATTTCATCTGAGCCTGGACTGGGCACACGTGCAAGGGGAGCTGAGTGTGGGCAGCTCCTGGCACCCTAAAATTCACAGGGGAGGATATTTTCCCACTGGCATGGCAGAGCCTGTGCTTGGATGGCTCTGCTGCAAAATGCCCCCCAAGTTACAGCAAGTGCCTGGGGAGTGTCTGACACATGCTAATGTTTGATTTGCACGGACAGCTGGTGTGATCCCATTTATTAAAACACATGGCAGCAGGCCCTGCTCCTCCAGAAACTCCAAGTTGCTCATTTGTTAGGGGGAACTCCTCGGGACCTCCTCACCCTTTTGAAGGACCTCCCCGTTCTGCTTTGGATCTGCTCTGCCTCAGCCCACCCTGCGTGGCTGCAGCTCACCCATCCCTCCAGAGCCCTCGTTCTTTATGTTTTATGACGTCTGCTCACAGTTTGGATGATTTACAGAGTAAATAACCCTGCACATAAAACAACTCTTTGCCCAAGTGGCTCCTCAGCTTTATTTCTGCCTACATTTCTTCACGCAGTGCCTTTGAAAGGACCTGCCAAAGAGCCTCAGGTGTGAAGGGGATGGAAAGGAAGGACCAGGAGTCTTGACATCCATTACCATGCTCTACACACTCTTCCAAGGTCATCTATTCAATTTCCGTTACTCTGAGAGGCTCACAGAGTTATTTATTCCATGTGTGATGTTGCAAACACCCCCTTACACTTTCCCCTTGGCAAGGTGGTGGGATGTGCTCACTACTCTGGTGCTGTGGAAGGCAGGGCCCTGCCCATCATCAGATCTGTGATGCCAAGCAAATAAACATGACAAGCATTTCTCCATATCAGGTGAAAACAAGCCATAAAACCAAGTGGCTGAATTCTCTCCAGGTTTGCTGGCAAATCCTATCCAGGATTAGTCAGTGGTTGAGGAATCCTATGTTTATACTGGTGTTAACTAGAGCAACTGAAGTTGATTTCTCTTCCTTAAGTCACAGCCAAACTCCTACTGTGGCTTTTATTAATAATGGTGCTGTTCTAAATCACTCACTACTCCAGAGGAGTCCTGGGTGCCACTCACCCCTCTGATGGCACCACAAATGGCACCTTTGAGGCAGCACTGCCACACCCTCAGGCAGACAAGAAAATGGAGATATTGGTGTGTAAATGTGTCCGGATCCATCCCCACAGTGGTGGAAAGGGACCCCCACCCCAGCAGCAATGCCCATCTGTTGTGGTGGGAGCATCCCTAAAAAGCTGCCTTTTTTTCATGGACTATTCAGGGAACTCAGGGCTTTAACTCAGCATATGCACGGCAGCCCAGCCTGCCTAATCCCAGCCCGTTTACACTCTGCTCTGTCTCACAGCTAGATCTAATTTAAATAAGCTCTTGTGTTTGTTGCTTTACATAACCACTTGGCCTGCTGTATTTTGCCAGTTCTTACATAATTTCTTCGCTTTTCCCCCTTCAATTGATTTTAATTCACTTGATTTCTTTTTCCCTCCCCCTTCCCAAGATGTCAGCTGGAGAGATAATAAAAAAATGAGGAAATGTGGCTGATCGATTCAGCTCTTAGTTTTCCTCTTACCTGCAGTTTGCGAAGGCAGAAGAGATGAAGGTAATCTCTTAGCTGCTTTTTCCAGAGGAAAAAAAAATCCAGAAACCTTCATCTGCCTCTAATCTTTCAGATCATTTAAAACAGCTATTTAATTGTCATTTCCCTGCTTCCCCCCCTCCTTTCCCTTACAGACTTTCACTCTCATCTCTGTGCAGCATCTGCTCGAGACTCACAGATGGCACTTCTGCTTCCTGACGTTTAGAAACGCTTCTGTGTCCTGCCCGAGGCAGGCAGGGTGGGGACACAGGAGTGCCTGGATGAGGGACAGAATTTAGGCTTTCATGGTGTCCCCCTTGCTTTTTCCCTGCTGTGGAATTGCCCCTTGCTGAGGACAGTGCGTGAGCAAAGGTGCCTGGAGGGGCTGGGGAGCGTGGTGGGGTCCTGGGTTGACGAGGTGGGAAGTGGAAAGCAGAGAACATTAAATGCCAAACCCATCAGTCCCAGTGCTGACACCCCTCCTTTCCCTCACGTTCAGCAGATGAATCTGGGCTTTTACATTCCCAGTCAGTCTGGATGCTCTTTGCCCTCCAGGACAGGCCACTCTCACTGGGTGAAGCTGGAGATGCCTCCAATGCCCAGCTTGCTCATTGTGCTCCAGTGACACCTCCACCATGTCTTGCTTCCCATGGATACCATTTCTTCTATCCAATTGCAAAGTCTCTTAGGTGTGGGGTTAAAAAAATCTCAAACATATAATGATGATAAATGAGTTGAGCTGATGAGTTACTAGGGAAAAAATGCTCAGGTTCAGATAAGGTGGTGATGGTGGAGTACTAAACCTGAGTGGGGAGCAAATTTCTGAGCTGACAGTTCATTCCCAGTATTTTTCTGCATTCACTTGCTTTCTGTGTATGGGAGGAAAATATTAGTGAGACAAATTTGTATCCCATTATTCAAGTGCCTTGTCTGTGGCTCCTCCCTCACTGGGGTACCAGAAACTCATCATCACCGCTGCTCCTGCCAGGACAGAGGATGCTGTGGCACAGGGCTGTGCTGTGTGACTCTCATCCTTGGCCTTTGGAGAGCACGCATCTGGTGGGCTGGAGGAGCTGCTCACCTGCAGGTGGTTTCAGCAGGTGAGATTTGCTCCTCATCTACTGTGGCTTTTTCACTTCAGTAATTCACAGTGCAGAGTGCAGTGCTGGGCACGGCTCCATGGGGGCTTTTCCTCTCTCAGGGAAAGACAGATAGGATGGACAAGATCTTTGTAGCTGAACTTTTTCCTTTGAGGAAAATTTCAGTGAGGTTTCTTTGAAGCTTTTGTGTTCTCATGGGCTAGGGGCAATTGTCAGCTGAAGACGGGACTCAGAGAGATGAGATTTTCCTAGCAGAAGCAGGAAAAAAAAAACAACAAGGAAAAAATGTAAACTTTCATAAAGCCTAGTATTTGAAAGGGAAGAAAAAGCATCTGTTTTATTCAAAATGCTCATGAAAACACTGGGAATACCTCTGAACTGAGGAGCCACGGACAGAGCAGAAAGCACATTCAGAATCACTAAACCAGGGAAGCATGGGAGGGACAGCAGTGCCAGAGCTGTGCCCTGGGCTGGGGGCACTGCTCATGGCTGTGCTGTCACCTGCAGGGGAGCAGGTGTCACCTGCCAGGGCTCATCCATGGGTGTCCCTGCTGCCTTCTCTCATCCATGGGTCCCTGCTGCCTTCTCCCTGTGCTGCCAGGGCTCATCCATGGGTGTCCCTGCTGCCTTCTCTCATCCATGGATGTCCCTGCTGCCTTCTCTCATCCATGGATGTCCCTGCTGCCTTCTCTCATCCATGGATGTCCCTGCTGCCTTCTCCTCCTGGGCAGCCCAGCCCTGTTGCTGGTCCCCTCCTGCCAGGCTCAGCCTGAGGTGCTCCCCTGCTGCCCTGCTCTGCTCTCAGTGCTTTGTGAGATGTCAGGCAGCCAGAGGAGGAGCAATCTCACCCCTTAACCATCCCATTTTCTTCCTCCTTTAACCTTGAATAAAGGGGTTCATCACCTTACCAGCTTCACCCAGACCTGGGAGCAGGGACCTGCTGCAGATCTGCCACGAGCACTTGGATGCAGGATGACATCTGCTCAGCAGACCCCTACTTCTAATCAGGACTCCAAAGAGCTAATTAATACAGTCATTGCAATGCCACATCCTATTAATTTTAACTTAATCAAGAACAAAGGATGTCTGCACTGCTGAACCAAGCAAACGTGGTCTTAATATGTGGCAGGACTTTCGTACCACCTTGTTCCCTTGGAGAATTTGTTTAATAAGTCCATAACTATCTGAGTATGTTCAATAAGAAATTAACCCACTTTCCCCTCCTATTCAATGATTTTTTTCCAAAACCATCTTATAAAAATGCAGCTCACACAGCTGCTGGGAAAGTTTAACTCATTACTTGCATCATTATTGATTCCTCTTGCAAAGATCTTACGTTTTATCCCCGTGGGGGTAATTTATACATTTTAATAAATTCATTTAATTCAAAAAAAGAAATGCAATCCTTTGAGTTTCCCATGTTCCATTTTTTATTGCTGTCAGACAGGGGCTTGTGACACTGTCATACTTGTTCCTTAAATCCAAGTGTGTCAAGTTTGATAAAGCACTGTAGGCAGAAGGGTAGGTTTAGGCTAATAAAGAGATTATTTGACCTCCAGGTACAATGATGGGGAACTTTGTATGCCCAAACACTTAATAGACTGCACTTGCTAACCTAAGGAGCAAATTCTACCTCAGGCTTGTCTCCCTCACAGCTTGCAGGTGTTTCCCAGCCAATGCAGGATGGAAAATCCCTTGAAAGGGAAGCAAGAAAAGGCAGGAATTTGGTCATTAAGTATCTCAGAGTGCAGCAGTGCAGAGGAGCTGGGCACATGGCCAGCCTTGGCACTCTGAACACAGCCTGGAGATCAAACCATGCCAGGAAACAAACCCTGTAATACCTGAGCCTCCACAAGGCTGAGAGGAGCTGCAGCAGAGAAAAACACTGAGGAAAAGCAGCAATAAAGCAACCAAATTCACTTGTCCTTTGGGATAAGTATTTTTATTTGTCCCTTGAAAGTCTAATCGAATTTTCTTTGCTCCCATCCTCAGCAGTGCAAGGGGAGGCTCCAGCACAGCCTCCTGCCTGCTCAGCTTTTATGGAGAAAATCCCAAAGTGTGGGGATGGGGAGAAGGAAGCAAAAGCCTCCACAATACTTCCAGCACTCAGAGAGCTTGGGCTGACACCACAAACCTCGCAAAACAGGTTAATTTCCCTCCCAAAAAAGAGTTTCTCAGGGCACCAGTGATGGAACTTGCCACCACTTTTCCCTTCAGCAAGTCATGCAGATGAGCAGAGCTGCACAGTCCAGTGTTAGCAGCTCTCACACTTGGGGCTGCAGTCAACAGGGGGACGGTGTTTGGCTTAAATATGGCCTTTAATTTATTTATAACTGCATATCCACCACTGAGTATCATATTTAATGCAAATAACATTCAAGTGAAATCCCCACTGAGAGGCACATTATGAAGATTAACAGCCTGGCTTTTCTATTACTCTGGTTTATACACTGTGGATTTGTGCCCTGTGCTTTGTAGGCAAGTGCTGGCAATATTTGAATCCAGAAATCTATATCTAAGCTTGCAGTTTTGTAAAAACCAGTGCCTGAGAGCCTGCTTGTGATTCCACAGCCAAAGAAAAGGGCTGGAGGCATGAAAACCTCTGGGAAATGCTGACATCCAGGTAGGTGAGAACCAAAAAAGGCTCATTTTGCTGGTCACGCAACAGGGCATTGGAGAGGGGTTTATTTATTTTAATCATTTAACCCACTTTACTTTTAAACAGGCTGTCAGGAGAATTAATCACGCCAAGTTTAAGATGATACTGAATATATTCTCATGCCCTGAAATTATCTGGAGCTGGTTTAATCCTTTGGATCTTTGTGTGGTGAATTTGTCAGGTGTAATGCCATGGGCCTAGCACCTCATTATGGAATTTGCTAGTAGGTTTGCCTGGGTTTGGGTCTGGTTTGGGTCTGTTCCTCCCTCTGTTCACCTTTCATGGAGGAGAAATGTGACCAGACCAGCATCCCCCTGTAGAATGTGGCCAAAGCTGCTTGTTACCCCACCAGAGTGATGCCAGTTGTTCCCTGTGCCATCATGCAGACCCTGGCTCTGTCACTGCTGCACTTGCTGCTTGCTGGGAGTTTGTCTCTTGTGGCAAAGGGGAAGGGAAACCTCTCCCTTCCTTTCTCCAAGAGGGAGTCAAGCAGTGGTGAGACTCCCAAGGGCAGCTGTTGCTTGAGGGCAGCGTTGGAGTATCAGAAGGGAACAATCAGCCCAGCTTTCTCTGGAGAGAGGTCAGTGCAATGGCAGCATGGCCAGAAACACTGCCTGATCTGAAGGTTGTTTTCCAAGAGCATCCTGGATCCAAGGAAATACCATTTATTCTTTAGTATCTAGCAAGAAAGGGAGTTTGTTTGAAGACAGAGCGCTAGCAGCTGCAGTGGCCATTTTTCCTGAGTCAAAGGAAACAGCAGAAGCCTATTAGACCTTGTGTCACTGCTGAATACTCTGCTTGAGAGCAGCAAAAAGCTCAGAGAATTTCCAACTGAGTTCCATTATGGGTGCATTTCCCCTCAGTTCATCACAAGCCAAAGTATGGGGGTGTCACCAACAGTGTGTCCCAGGGCAGTGCTTCCAGTGAGAACAAAACCACAATTACCCAAAGAAAAGGGCTTTGCCAAGGGGCCAGGGCAGAGAGGGGATAAAAACAGCAAAACAGAGAGGCTGTGGCTCCCAGCACTCACTGCCCAGGCTCAGCTCCCTGCCACAAACCCTCCCTGCTCCTCTCAGATCCCATCTGGTCCCACCAGTGTCCTGTTTCAGCTCGGTGCAATCTCTTGCCAGCCTGCTCTTCCAATTCCCCCTCTGTAGGGTGCCTCCACTGCAGCAGGGGCAGGCTGGCAGCTCAAGATGCTTGGGAGAAGAGAAGTGTTTCAGGTTAAAAACAGGGATGGGGCTTTAGGATAGAGCTGTGCCTGAGGGAGCTGCTCTGGTTTTTTCTAAGGAAGACCAGGCCTCTTGCTCACCAGTGATATTAATGTTAAGGGTCCTGCAGGAAAAGAGAAGGAAGATGAAGTAGGGAAGGAGCCATTTATTTTTGAGAATGAGATGCCAGCTGCATTTCTGCTTTGCAGTTCTGTCTCTTCCCAACAAATGAGTTTCCCACCCCTGTCCCTCCCTGCCTAGCCTGAGTTCCTCTGGAAGGGGCTGGAGATGAGATCTGCAGGGAATGGCTTTATCAGAGGGAGATGAGGCAGGAGGTCTTTCCCTTTCATGATTGCTTTTTATCTTCCCCCTTCACGCTGTTGTCAATGGAGCTACTGCAATAAAGATTGTTACAAATGTAGTGAACAGCCAGAAATAAAGCTTGCAGGGTGTCTTCATATTTTAGAAAGAGTGTGTTTGGGAAAGGGAAAATTGCTGGTCATACCCCAGAGATTTTCTCATATCGTATAGTGCTGTGCTAAACTTCATCCCTTAAATATTGCCCAGCAAAAGTTGCTTTTAAGGACCCTCAGGAGCTGCCCCCCTCATTGCAAGGTTATGTCTCTGTGCTCTTGCATAAACCGAGTTCGAATAATGTTTCTGTTTTCTGCTCCAAAGGTTGCTGCTTTCCTCTCCCAAGAAATAATGGAAAAATTTGTTTAACTCATCAACTATTTAGGGAAAAATGCAATTTGCTCAGTTTCAATTAAAAGAAAGCACCCAAAGCAATAAAAAACCCACTGGCAGCGGGTAAGAAGTAGAAGCAAAGAGGCAAGGGCAGAAACAGGGCAAGAAATGACAGTTTTATAAACCTCCTGCTGGGCAGGGATAGAAGAGGTCTTTGTGCCTGCAAAACAAAACTGTTTTTTCTGTAAAGCAACTATTGACTGGAGCTCTACAACTGCAGCTGGAGCTGTACACAGCAGCCACACGCCTGCAAACAGCCTGACTTCCTCCCTACTGAATTCAGAAGAGACAGGCAATGCTTTCCCTTGGTGCTCTAAATCACAGCTCTGCTCTCAAATTCAAGAAGAAACCCTAAAACATTCCAGGAGATTTTTCAGGAGAAGGAGTTAGTTCAGGTGATTTGCCAGACTTCCTTGGTTTTTTTTTCCCAGTTTCACAGGGCTGCAGCAGCGTGGCTGTGCCAGGTGCCTTTTGCTGGGGCTGTGTCTGCCAGGGTGCAGTGCCTGATTCTCTGTGTGGATTTGCAGTCACACCTTTCCTGAGCCAGCCTCATGACAGCAGAGGGGAGCTTGCCTAAAAGGCCACGTGTAACCATTGGGCTGGAGAGATTATCTTGACTCGGGACCTGTGGGTTCTGTTGAGACATGACTGAAGCGCAGCTGAAAACCTTCTGGGCATTAATTCCATTCCAGCTCCTCTTTGGGAGGCTGGTCCATACCTCAGTTCCTTTCACTTTTGAGGGTCAGCCTCTGCTCCCAGTCTATGAGTGACAGGATGAGGTGAAACAGCCTCAGATTGCACCACGGGTGGATCAGCTTGGATGCTAGGAAAAATTTCCATACTGAGTGGCTAAGCAATGATGATTCTATGAAAACCTTAATAGTTAGCAGATTTCCCTCTCTTTCTGTCCTACAAATTTCACAAATTTCCAAGCACACTTGGAAAACCTGCTCGTGCTCCACGGAGCCAGCACATGGAGCAGATCCTCCTCTCCAGATCCAGCATCCTCAGAGCTGCTCTCCTGCCAAGACCCAGCCTGGGGCTGGGGCCTCTCAGGTCAGCATCTCAGCAGCAGGGAAACCACTCAAGTGGGGAAAGAGTCATCCTGCCTGGCTGCCTTCACTTCCAAACAGACACCAGTCCCAAACAGGGGGTGGTGTTGAGGTGGGATGAAGCTGCTTTCCTTCCTCGGAGCTGGCCGATCCCAATGCTTGGGAATCATCCAGGAATGGCTTTGGCAATCAGAGACCTCTTCACCAGTGGTGAATCATAGAATCTCAGGATGATTTTGGTTGGAAGGGACCTAAAGAGCATCTCATTCCAACCCCCTGCTGTGGACAGGGACATCTTCCACTAAACCAAGTTGCCCCAAACCCTGTCCAGTCTGGCCTTGGACACTGCCCGGCATCCCAAGAGAAAATCCCCCAACCCTTTTTGGGAATTAACTTGATGAAAATTATTACCAGCAAACATCAAGAAAGAAGCCTGGAATAATTACTTTCCAGACTGTGGCAGGGGTTGTTTTGACAGAGTTTTGATGCCTTCATTCGATATTCCATTGTAGCTTTGCTGGAGATAAATGATCTCATAGAAAACAGGGCTTTTGTGTCTGGTCACAAAGAATGATTTGCAAAGACTGCTCAGGGAAGTAGAGTACTTACCCAGGGAGACAAGAATTTCAGCTGAAAATAACCATGGCTTTTTCATTTATAATTCTAGCTGCAAATTGTCAGAAATCTGCCTTCATCCAAGCTGATTGGGCTGGAAATGGGGCAAACCAGTGATAAAATGTGCACTGGTCACCCCTAAGAAAACAGTTTGTTCCAAGATTTACTCACAAAATGCTTCCAGCTTCTCCTTCTGCTCACAGCTTGGTGTGCACCAAAACCTGGGATGTTTTTAGGAGCACATGGTTAAGGTGGTAATGTAGATGTGAAGTGGAGCTGCTGCCCTGCCAGCCTCTCACAGCCGTTGGGTGAAGTTTTGTGTTTAAATTGTTTTAAGGTGAGTGAGACAAACTTGCCTGGAGCACCAGCACCGAGCCCAGCAAAAATGGACTTATTAAATAAACAGAGATTTCCCTGTTATTAGTGCTGTTTAGATAACTTTGAAATGCTTATTTTTCAAAGTAAATGAATTACATAACCCTTTCCCCTATTTTTGGCTCAAGAAGGAGTCAGTGAATTTTCTGTTTCAGAGCAGAACATTTGTGCTTTTCACCATGATTCAGGGAACAGTTTTTTAGTCTGAAACTGGTGTGTGGATGATTCACAGTGACACATTTTGTGTTGGCAGCAGGCCCCGCCTCGAAAGCCTCGATGTGGTCTGGGCTGTGCCTCTCCAAAATTTTGGCTTGAGGCTGCACTGAGTCTGGGGGAACCAGGCTGATCCCTCAGAACTGGTCTGTGACAACCTTTCTTGTCAGAGTACATCCTTACACTTGTGAAAAGTTTCATGTGTTATTTTACTTCCAGTTTTCCCTTTCTTTTGTTCTACTTTCCATCATGGTTTACACGTTCTCCTCCATTTTTGATGTTTTCTGGGCATCTTTTGGTTTGGCGCTCTGGGGTTTTTTTTCTTTATTTTTTGAAAGCAAAGCAGGCAGGGTTGGAGTGTGGGCTGGGTCTGTTTCCCAGAAGGCTGTCCTTGCTGCACTGGAAGGAAAATAATTTCCCACCCTAGCTGTCCCTGTCTTCCATCACTGAAAGTGAGAAGAGATGGAATAGCACAAAAAGTGTGGTGGATGCTGTGCTGTTTAACTCTCCCTGTAGTGTGTCATCCAACAAATTACATGCAGCTCAGGAACCTCAGACTGCTGCAACAATGGCATTCTCCTGTAGCTTTTCTATTTCCATCTAATTAAAATGTTATTGTTTCATTCGTGTTAGTTTGCATTTTAAATAAGGAGATAGGGACAGAGTGGCTGATTGGTAACTTATTCTTTGTGTGAGTAAAGATTAGCACTAATCACCCTGTCATACTTGTGCTTTCCTCTTCCTTATGCATCTCAGACATCAAATTGCAGAAGAAGGGGAGGAAGAAGCTGGGGTTTGATGACACTGATGTATTTCCTCTGCTGGGTGTCAGGAGGGGAAGGTGACATGCCCTTGCCCACTGCCTGCACGAGTTGCATTTTGAGGAGTGAAGGAATGTTCATCCCAAAACAAAGCTCTGCTTTGGAATTTAGGGGGCTTCCATCTCTTCTTGCCTTTAATTTTTGCTGTGTCTTATCACCTGCCTCTTCATTGTGTCAAGAGAGGGCAGGGAGGAGAGCAAGGCTGGGCGTGTGTGGAAACATCCCTATTGGAAACACAGCTTGGAATAATCTCCATTGAAAAGTGGCGTGGCTCAGCAGCACCTCAGAGCCATGATTGGCTCCCAAAGCAGCCAGGATGCAGCAGGGACCATCCCCAGCACCCTGGGGAGGCTCAGCAGCTCAGGCTCCACCAGCCCTCCCTGCTCCGTGGCCACAAAGCCCCTCAGCCACGGGGATGATGCTCGGTGGAGGTTTGGGGACCAGAGCTGGGAGCAGAGGTGTGATACCCAGCCCAGCTGGGGATGGAAAGGGGATTGGGCTGGGATCTGGCCTTTTAAAACCTCCCCTGCACCAAGGGTTTCTGCAGCCCTGGAGCATGTGTGCTTTTGGAGGGTATTTTTAGCAAAATTCGGTTTACTGAGGGTCACAGAGAAGTAGAGCATCAGCATCTGGAGGAGCTGTCATTCCACTTCCAGTCTTGCAGGAGTAACACATTGACTTATTTATGAGAGCAGTCAGCTCCCCTCTCCCTGTGTGTAACAATCTGCTTTACCTCTCCCAGCTCAGAGAAATAATTTTATTGTCAACCATTCCGTGCCTTTAATAAAACCTTAAAACAAGTTAAGCAAGCTTTGAGGGAAATGGAAATGTTCCCAGATTTTATTTTATTTTATTTTTTCATTCTTTCTAAAATAACCCACTCTTTCACTGTCTAAACCAGCAAGCAGTAATCACTGCTCTGGCCAAAAGGAGGGGGAGGAAATTACTTACTTTACAAGACAACATCCAAATACTTTGTGCCCAGTAGGAGAAGCTTAATCTCTTAGCTGGAAAATGCCCATGTCAGGAATGACTAATCTGAAACCAAATGATACCTGGAAAATGAAGATATTCAATGCTCATTGCAGAGAAAGATCCATCAAAAGAAAAGGACAGGCAGTTTCCTCCTCCTTTGTTTCAGTCCAGATGAACTTTCTTCATTTCTACACTTTTTTTTTTCTGGATGAGGGCAGGAGAGGCAAAATACTCTGAAGGCTGCAGATGAGATCAGAGCAGCTGGGGGATCCCCCAGGGCTCCCTGTGCTCATGGGCTGGACTCACTCTTTCTCCTTCCTCCTCCCTTTCCACTGGAGATGTTCCTTCCACACGTGGGAGAATGGTGGGGTTTGTGGTTTCATGGCGAAATAATTTGTTTTCAAGGGAGAAGAAGGAGCTTGGGTCAAGCCAAGAAGAAGGAATTAAGAAATTTATCAGGGATAAGTTAAACAAAGCAATTTGGGGTTGATCTCTGCAGCACTTTGTGTGCAAATTAAGCTTCTAGTTTGAGCTGAGGTGGATCACTTTGCTTCATTTTGGGTTTCTAACCCATCTTTTTCTTTCTTCTTTAGTTTAGGACAGTTCTGAAATAAAGCAGAAGTTCAGCATATTTTCTTATTTAATATTTTGAAAAGAAATGTATTATTGTTTCCAGGGAGAAAACAAGTGTTTATTTGAAAACACTGAAATAGTTCAACATTTCCCCCTTTTTTGTCAGTATTGTATATTGAATTATGACAAGTAGCTTTTGGTTTCCTTCCAAAAATCCACTTTGCATCAAATTCACCACTCTCTTAAGGAGATTATTTGTCTATAACTGCTGCATTCCTAAGCAAGAGCTGTGTCCTGAGCCTCCAGGTTTGTAACTCCCCATCCTTCTGCCTCAGCCTTCGTGGGGTGACATTGAGCTGCTGGAGCTTGAGCCAGGGACCTCCAGAAGTACAAGAACAGATTTTTATCCTCAGTTTAGAGGCTTCATTCTGCAGGAGTGGCCCAAAAAAAACCCACTGCAAAAGCTGTTAGAGCAACTCTGAGTTACAGCAGATATTCAAAGCTCATAACACAGGTACAGGAGGCTTCTAGGGCCACAAGATTTGCCTTCACTTTTTCATCTTAATTATTGTTTTCTAATTGCCTTTAGTCAAGGCAGTTAGAACTACTTCAGCTATTAGAAACCTCTTACAGGACAAAAGCATTTTTCAGTTGTTTTTATAACTTGTGTTCTCACATCTCCTCAGTCCCTGTACTTTTCAGTGCCTTACAACAGCATGTCATAACTCCTTAAATGCACAAAGATCTTAAATTCTCCCAACAGATCTTCCTGGTAATATTTTTGTAGCGCTTTCACTGTGTCACTGTGATGAGTTAAAGCACATCTGATTTGGCTTCATCCCTCCCTGAGCCAGGTTCCACTTCTTTTAAGCATTTTAATTAATGTGTAATAAATAAGTAAAGCGTCCCCTAGATAAGTTAAGTTGTCCCCTAGAAGTTAGGCACAATCTTCTTGGCATTCTCTCTTGATTCATTTTGTTTGAAATATCTGTCTTCAGTGTGTCTTCTTTTTTTTTTTTAATTTATTTTGCTTTTGCTCCTTCACTGCTAAAGATCAAATGTTTTTCTTTGTATGTGTCAGGTATAGACCAGAGAGGTCCTGGGGGAAGAGTCTTTAATAAGGTCTCTAATTTGTTCTAAACATGTTAATCCAAATAACACTCAAGTGGCTGGTGCCTCTCCCTCTGTGTTTAGTTTGTGCTTTTTATTTTGATTCTCAGGTTGTGAGACTGGCTGTTTCATTAAAAATCAGACCAATCCCTTTTTTTCATCTGTATGATCTCTGCTTTACCAAAGGCTTTGCAGCAAAGCAGAATTTCTGAATGCCTGTGCAGCAGCAGAGAGATCCTCACCTGCGAAGCTTTGCTGCACTCAAATTAGGTTTGAACTCTAGAATTAAAGCTGGTCCATGCAGGTATTATATAAACAACCATTTTTTTCATGCAAAAATGGCTTTATAGTTACACTAAAACAGGATTTTTGCAAAGCCAACAGCTTTGTCTGCTTGTAACAAGTGCAGCTGCAGAGACCTGCATGTAGCTGGATGCCCACGAGTTTGGGCTCAGTGAAGAGGGACCTGCACTTCTCAGCTCCCTGGGGTAAGCTGTGAACCTGAAAAAGTTGTCAAAGTTGCCAAGACCTCCCACTGTAGCATTTTTTTCCAAATTAAGCAGTGCCAGGAAATAGAAGGTAACATGAATGAGGGCTGTGACTAATGGAGCAAGCAGCAGCAGTGTGTGTTAACCATCCCCACAGGCAAACATCTGCAGCAGTGATGGAACGATGCTCAGCAATTCCTCTGGGCTGGCTGAGCCCTGGCTTGGGTCACTGTCCTTGTCTCCATCACTCACCTGTTGATTGTAAACAGCAGCTCAGTAGCTGCTGAGTTTTGGGAATGTTTAATTTCTACCTTGCACAAAATCCAGGTATGTCTTTCTGAGCTGGTAACTCAATACAGCCCAGATGGAGGGAAATGACCCCGTGGTGAGGCCCTGGCACAGGGTGCCCAGAAAATCTGTGGGTGCTCCATTCCTGGAAGTGTTTAACACCAGGCTGGACAGACCTTGGAGGAACCTGACCAAGTGGAAGGTGTCCCTGTCCATGGCAGGAGGTGGAACAAGATGAGCTTTAAGGTCCCTTCCAACCCAAACCTTTCTGTGAGTCTGAGATTCCCACCAGATTTACCTGCAGTGCTTTGCCTTTCCCAGCATTTAACAGCAGTATACATGAAGGAAGCAGCATTTGTCTCCTTGCTAACATCTAGTTTTGAAACCAATTAAAAGATAGGAGACAACTGGAAGGAAAATGTGCCATGACTCTTCTTTCTTTGCCCATGGTGCCGCCTTTGCTGTGCACCGTTTGCCCGAGACTTTGTGAGTCATTGCTACACAAGAGAGCTCAGAGTTCAGTGTGAAACCAGCACTTTTGTTCTTGCACACTCTTATTTAATATCCCTCCTCCTCCTTCAGCACTCCCAGTGCCAGTGGAATAATTGAGAACATGATTTTTTTAATTTCCATGATTCGGTTTCCAAGTTGGCAGCACACCCCAACAGAGGAGCCACTTCTCCAAGGTACTGCAGATTCCTTTAAACAACGGTGACAAGGCCCAGTTCTCTCTGCAAAAGAGTGTAAAGGCAAGTTTTTGTCCTGAAATCCGAATTTTGCTTCATTCATTTATAATATTCATGAACTCAGTCTGCCAGCCTGGCATTTCAGCTCCCCTGTGGATGTTTTTATTGCCTTTAGTCAAGGCAATATTGCACAGGAGTTAGATTGAGGCATGGAAAGTCAGACTCTCCAGGGTCACTGGAAGGCTTCATTTAAAATAAACCTTGCTAGAAAACAGAGAAAGTCACTGTGGAAATGCTTGGGAAGGAGAGGTTTAAGCCAGACTTATTAATTTTCTGCTTCTGTCTATTTACCTGAAAACCAGGAATAATCAAAACTTTATTGTACCCAGAAGGGACTGGACGGTTTTGCTTAATGAATCACTTAATATCTTTGTCCATAAAATGATGCATAGATTCATCGTACTTCCACCATTTCAGTGCTGTGTATGCTATTCTCTCTCCATGAAAATTCATTGCAGTACCTGAATGCTGAGTGCTAATGAGAATTCTCTGCACTTAAAGGGGTGAAATTAAAATGCTGCAATTACCAAAGTATCTTCCATTAGATGGAATTATTTATGAGAACTTGTCACTTAGAAGACTCTCAGATTTTACTGAATCAAAAATCAAGAAGTTTCAGGCCATTGTCATGTCTTTCTTTTTCTACCAGAGTGACACAGGATCATCTCTTACACATTTCCATGAGTTACTTGGGAGAATAAAGTCCAGGTTTTCTTATGAGTCTTCTCTAACCATTGTGGAGTCTCTGCAAACAATTCAGAGCTCAGTTGCTTCATTTCACCAGTTTTGATGCTCATCCTTCTCATGTCTGGTCCTTCATGGAAGGTGAATTTGGAAGGGCTTTCTTATCCTGGATTAAAATTAGTCCTAGGCACTGACCAGAGGGAACATCAGTCCACCAAATAATTATATTTTTGAGGGTTTTTTGGCAGAAACAGACCTGAAATTGGCATCCCTGCTCTTCTCTGGTTTTCAAAGCTTGGATTTTCTAAGGCTACACTCAGATCCCAGTTGAATGTGGCTTTACTGCAAGCAGTTCCCTTTCAGATGGAAGAGGTAAATAATATCAGAAGTGAGCCTGTCATCCATTGTGAACTATTATTTTGTAGGCAGAGAAAATACTTTTTATTAAAATAATGAACTGAAATGAAAAGCAAGCAGACAAAGTAAAGATCTGTGTGAGTTCCTGGGAAAGCAGGTCCTCCTTTGATCCCAGGTAGGAGCAGACTCCTCAGTTATGATTAGAAAATCAATCTCTCAGTATAATTGTGGTGCAAAGATGCCCACACTAGAAGCCAAGGACACTCCTGGCAGCAGCAGAGATACATTTGAGGTACATATTTCTTGTCCCTGAGGCAGGGGTGAGCTGGGGTTATCTAACATGTCATAAAAAGAGAGTTGTATTCCATCCTGTGTTAGGTAAAGCACTGGCAGTGGCTCATTTCAGAAGTAGATGTTTATGCTTAAAATAAATTCCTTGGTTTAAGGGCAGAAAGGGTCACAGTGTATCTTGATTTTTTATTAGCCTTCTGCAAATAGAAATTATTTTAAGAAATGGGTAGGGATAAGTGCTGCTTCTCTGTCCCTGCCTTATTGTTGAAAGAAGAAAAAAGATTGGAGAAACTAATTACATTTGAAATGTACCTGATATAAAAAAAAATAAAAATTGAAGAAGTCATCAGTCACTGAAAAGAGGAGAATGTTTCATTATGAAGCCAATTTGCCCTTTATTGTGACTGATGTGTGCAGGTGTTTGCCTGCTCTATGCCTCAGAGTTGGGCTCTGAGACTCTGAGCCCTCTGCTCAGCACATGAGCTGATCGTGTCCCTCTTCCCATCCCACACGTTCTCACAATACTCTGGAGAAAAAGTGGAGCATCTTTAGAACATCTGGAGACAGAAATCGGCCACCAGGGAGACCCAGATCAACCAGGGCAGGGGCTGGAGCATCTCAGCTCTCCTGCTTCTATCCTGGGTTTCTGCTCAGGGAAAGGAGTTGGGCACATCACCCCTGAGAGCTGCCAGTGCCCAGCACAGCTTCCCCCTTGGTCACTGCAGTTGTGCCCGAGCCTGCGTGCCTGTGGGGCTGCAGAGGAGCAGCAGGAGGGCACCTTGCTGTCACTGCCACAGGGGACAGGCATCCTCCCATGGCCTGGAGCCTGCTGCCTTCACCTGGGGTAGCTGCAGCCTGTAGCCCTGGAAACTACAGGCCTTTGGATCTTTTCTGAAGTTTTCATAGTTGGAGTCCACTTTCCCATGAATGTAACATAAACAAGTTGTTTTTGTGTATACCTCTGTGAGGAGGTCATTTTGATGGACTTTTCAACTGACCAGTGGAACTGGAGGGGAGGTCCCCTTATTTTCCAATCCCTGGTCACGGTTCAGAACCTATAGATCAAAATAAAGTATTCATTCTTTCTTTCATGCATGAGCTGGAGAGGTGCTGTGTTCTTTTGCATGTCCTGTAGCGACAGTGGCCAGCGTGCTTAGGGCTGGCACGCTGTCACCCTGGGCAGGGAAGGGTGAGCTAGCTCACAGAGCCTAAAATGGCTCTTTCCTCCCAACCCTGGGCATTCTTTCAGCAGGCATCTCCCCCGTGCCGAGCTGGGCTCTGTCCTGGCCGTGGCCACGCTCAGGGCAAGCAGAGCTGCTGTGTTTGTGTGGCTGTGAAAGCCAAAAGGCTCTGCCAGCCTCGCACGTGGCACCAGCCCTGCCAGCAGCTGTCCCTGCCTCAGCTGTCCCTTGTCCCCGTGCTGGGCTGGATGTGGCCCATGGCAAAACAAGGCAGCAGCCCCTGCCTCACAGCAGCTTTTTGCGAGGAGATGGGAGGAAAGGGATCAAAGGATGATTTCGCTGTCAAATTTTGTTTGGCGGCATCAAACAGAAGCCTGATGTGTTGGTTCAGTGTTGGGTGGCACAGGCAGTGCTGCCAGTGCTTCAGGTAAAATGTGCTTCATTTCATTCCTTCAGCTCGCTCTGGAGCTGGTTTTTAGTAGTGAATTAAAGATACAGAAAAATTAAAGGCTAAATACTTGGTTCTTGGCTATGAATATTTATGGTAGTATTGGACTTGCAAATCAAAGGTAATTTAAATGTCAAAACTGGTGTAAAGTCTCTCCTTCAGAGGATAAGTCAGAAAATTAAACTTGATTACAAGCCATAACATTTGGAAATTAGCATCTTAGGGTATCAGTGATAAACACTTCTGTGCATCCTCTTTTTAAGTAATATATTTTTAAAAGATGAGAATTAATTTTAATAAAAAAATGGTCTCTTAATTAACAGTGTGGTAATTAACAGGGAAATCCTGGTTGCATTCATGACACTTTGATAACTTCCTCTTGCTAAATCACTTTTGTGAGGAATCTGCCTCCACAACTGTTTGGACAGGAATGGTTCCTACCTGAGAGAGTCTTGTGTCTGGGCAGCCTGCCTTAGGGATAAAAGCAGCAATTTTTGCACTGAAATTTTTCTGCTTCAAAAAGGAAATTATTTTGGTTAATACATATCAGAGGCCAGTGTAAGTAAGTGCCAGCAACAGCAGCTGCAACATCTCTGTGAGCAGAGGGGCATGTGACCAACAGTCACACTCAGAGCCATGAGCAGCATCAGGAGTTCCTGGGTGCCTGCAAGGATTCAGCTCCTGATTCCTGCATTGCACAAGCCAGGACACTGGAAGCTGATACCTGCTCCTGGTCAACATTCTCAGCCATTCCTCCATGGGGCTCTGTGGTTTTGAGAAAGGCAAAACTGAAAAATAGCCCTGCTGTTAAGAGCCTGTGAATTGTGCTGCAGGAGTTTGAGCTGCCACGAGGAAATGGTTAGAGATTCTTCTAAACCAGCTCTCAGAATCTGGATTTGAGGAATAGCAATTTGTACCTTTGCTCCATACAGAATCCAAGGAATTGTTTAGCCCAGGACCTCAGTCTTCCCTTATCATCAGATTTTTAGCCAGCCTCAAATGCTGGCTACGGCCAGGCAGGTACCCCTGCCCTTTGGGGTAAGGTCCAGAGAAATTTATAACAGCAAAGAAGCCATTCCACAGGCAAAACATCTTTCTCATGCCAGTCATTAGCTGGCTGGATTATGCTTTAGAGCAAAGCAGGTTACATAAAGTCAGTCCTCAGTAATGACTCCTCAGCAGAAACAGATCTGACATTTGGCCTATTAGCTTCATTTGCAGTCTGGTCTGACAGCATTTGGTCTCACATGTTCATTTTGTACTTTAATTCGGAAAAAAGAAAATCAATTTTGAGAAATGGGAAAGCATTCAGGTCTTGCCTGTGCTGTGGTTTGCAGGAGAGAGCCGTGACCTTCTCGATCTGTTTTGCCTTGGGTTCATTTTCTGAAAGACTGTGTGGGTTTGGGGTTACAGGGCCTTCCAGCTGCCCAGGCAGGCTTTGGATTCACAGCTCATTAGGGCCTGACCTCTTCAGTGCAGTTGGTTTGAACTGGCCAACAGAGACATTGTCACCAGAGACAGGTGGCTCGTATCTCCCTTCCTCCCTACGTGTGCTAGATTTAGGATTTCTCTCTCTGCATGTCACCTGATTCTGCACGTCCTTCCATACTGTCCCCACTCTTTCCATATTGCCCTGATTTATCTTCATGGCTCTGTGAGGGGGCAGCAGCAGTTTTCCCCTGAAACCAGGAGATCCTCTGAGCTCCTTGGAGATGCCAGGTCTCTCTGCAGCCCCTTGTTTGTCTCATCTCCCTGGAAAAATGGCTTTTCTCCAAAAACTTGCCCCCCGCACACACCTTCTTGGGATGACACCTGTAATTCTACTGTAAGAGCAGCAGAGTGCATAGTATTACTGTAAAAATATTAAATAGGCCCTTTCAAATAGTCTGAAAGCCTGTGCATGAATAATCACCCTGGTCTCTCCTCAGGAGCTCATGGCTTTCCATGCAATAATGTTTCCAGACCCCAGGTGATGTCTCCACACAGCCCTGAGTGCCCATTGCAGCACAGGTGGGTCCATGTGGAGGGTGGTGCTGGCTGTGGGTGGAGATGTCCAGGATGACTTCTGTCCACTGGGGACCCTCCCAGAGCAGCTGTTTTCCCTGAAAACCCCATAAACTGCAGTTCCAAAGTACCCAAACCATTGCTCACCCATGTGCCCCTCTGAGGCTCCAGTTCCCAGCTGGTTCAACCCTTGTGTCAATCTTGAAGAGAGAACGACCTGTCCCAAAGCTTCAGGCATGGAAATTGCTCACTCAAATGGAAATGCACAATTTCATCCAGTTCTTAAGTCTCCTTTGAAGAAAAAAGAGCTCTGAATGTCTCTTGCTATGAAGCTCTTATTTGCATCCCTTTCCACATTTATCCAAGCCATCTGTATTTCATCCTTACAACACAGGAGAAAACAAAAAAGGAAAAAAAAGTGATAGACGCATAAACTGATAGTGAATGGGCTTTTTTCCCACCCTCTGGATTTATTCCTTTTCCTCCTCCAGCTCTTCACATCTTTGGTTTCCCAGCTCTCTTTTTCTGTAAATATCCTTAACAATGAACGGAGTCAGGGAATGTACCCAGGAACACGCAGTTCTGTAGAGAAACCACCAGCCACACTCAGATCACATAGGCTGGGCTAAGAAAGCACATAAAAATTATGCTGATCATTAAAGCTTCTTCTCAGCATGAGAGACCATTCAGGATGGAGGCTGTTTCATCTCCTGAGGATGCTGGGGATGCTGAGACCAGCAGCAGGACCAAGCAGCAGCCACCAAACTCAGCAGGAGCCCTGGGAAGTCAAAGGGATGTAGTTTCCTTCTGGCCTCCCTGCCTTGCCTCAGAAATGCTCCCTGGATTTGACCATGACATGCACAAATCTTCTGCTGGTCTGTTTTTTCCATAGAAGCCACAACATGTACACTGCAGGAAAAGGAGGTAAAGTCAGCAGGAAAACTATAATGACAAATCTGTTGCTTTAAGTGGCACGACCAGAGCAGATGTACTGACACACTCCTGGGAGCACCAGAGGACCAAGTTGCTCCCATTTCACATTGTATTCCTGTTTTTTCCCCCACTGCCATTCATCTTAAAAACTGGGGGATGCACTGTTATTAATGGGTAACACAGAGCTAATGTGTGATAAAGACAAATCTGGTTTTGTGTTCAGTTTATGTCTTGCCCACAGCAAGAGTGAAAAAACCCAAAAGGATCTGGCCACTATAAAGGAGCTCCATGAAATACAAACGTTCTTTCTGACTTCCAAAATGGAAAAAAAATGTGAAAGGGAATGTGAAGGGAGGTAACTGAAATTGTACCAGGCTAGGTAAGATCACAAAGAACCTGAGACCCCCATGAATAGTGCCTTGATGATGAATCAGTAGAAATCTATAAACAAAGCATGCTTCCTGATTTGCCTTGGTTGCATCGCTCAAGTGCAACAAAAAGAGATAATTTCAGTCTTCCTCAAGACACTGCCTAGACAATGCCTTTCCTTGCTGGCTCACCCAGTCACGCTGATCATGGGATCTTTGGGGAGAGGCCAGGAGGGAATCAGGAGATGAGCGCGGCCGGCGCTGCTTGCCGAGAGATCGGCTGCGTTTGCCAGGCAGAATTTCTTGAGGGAGAGCTGGAGATCTCTGCAGCCCACTTCAGAGCCTGATGGGGAGAGGGACAGACAGGTGCTGCCTCCTGGGAATGCCTGCCGTGGAAATAGGGGCGTCAGGAGGGTCCTACAGCATTTCCTGGGAGAGAGCTCGAAGCTCACGCTGCTAAATGGCACCGCTACCCCAAAGTCTTTATGGCAACCAGGAGAGGTGCTGGTGGCTGCCCAAGCTGTGGAGCACTACTTTAAGCTGCAATTAATTTATTAAACTGGGAAAAAATAAAAAAGGGGAAGAGAAAAAAAACCAAAACCAAACAACAACAACAGCGAACCAAAAAAAAAACAAAAGAGAAAAAAACAACCAAAGAAAATAAAAATCCACACTGCCACAGCTTAATAAAGCAGCTTGGGGAGGAACTGTAGCATTTTCTCTGTAAATTGAGGTATGTTCCAAACTTCAGCTTTAAAGTTCAGGCCCCCAGAGAGATTGTTAGATTTTAATTGCTACCTTAATCAACATTTATTAGTGCTAACCAAAGCTCCTCATGGATTTAAAATTCAACCCAATTGTCAACTACTAATTACTTTAAGCAGACAAGCTGTTATTTTACCAGCTGTATTAATGAGACTTTTCAGCATATATGAAATATTACAAAAAGCTTCAGAAAAAATTGATCCTGAAATGTAATTCAGCAGATAAATTTGTTTTTGTCATGACATTTCTTGTCTTTCAGATACTATAGCATCTCTTACCCTCCACTACCTCCACCTCACCTGGCAGAAATGCAAAACCAGAATTGGGTCTGATGCATTTTTTCAATAGGAGAATGACTTTTTTCTTTCCATTTGTTTGGGTTTTTGTTTAGCCTAACTTTCCTTTGAATTCTGCTGAATTGAATCTAACGTATTTTTCAGTAGAATGATTTGTTCCTTCCATTTCTTTGGGTTTTTGTTTAAATTAGCTTTCCCTTGGATCCTCCTGCAGTGTGTGCTTCATGCATCAGGCTGAAGGCTGTAGTCCTTGGCTGGTTTATAACAAAGTCTTTATCTTAAATCTTCAGCATCATCCTGAGGAATGGAGCTCATTTGTTAATTACCCTGTGCTCTAATGAGTTTCTGCTCTCCTGTCAACCAGCTGCTGGTTGCATCCTCATTTTTTCCCTGCAAAGGGCAGGACAGAGGAGCCACTGCAGCTTTGCCCACCCAGCCCCTGTCCCCAAGAGAGGGACCTGGCTGGGACTCAGGTGGCAGAGGGGAGCCCAGCCCCTGACTGCTCCACACTCAGGCGCATTCCAAATGTAAATCTGGAGTCTGACAGCACCACGTGAGCCAGGCAGACCCACACTTTTCTCTGTCATGATCCACCTACCAAGAGAGTGTGGGAAGAAAGAAAGAAAGCACCGCTTGATTCAACTGTTTGCTGCTCTTCACAGTGAGAAATCTCTGTTTGCCATGCTCCCGTGCTCATGGCTTTGGCTTTGTTTCCCTAGAGCAGACAGTTCAGTTGGAATCCTGAAACAGTCACTGCAAGTGACTTCATACCCGTGTGGGCGAAAGCCATCCATTTTGATTATGAGGGGTGAAATGACTCAGTATTGCCAGAACAAGGAAAGTTGGGGGATAATTGACTGTCACCAGAGTATGAGTTTTTCTCTTGATGTTGTCTGTGAGTGAATATCCAAGCGTAACAGTCTCATTCATGACAACAGCCATCCCAGGCATGAACCACAGAAGAATGGAGTAACAGGTTAGAGAAGCAAGGATCTGGATATTGGCTCACAAAACCAGCTGCTGGGAGTTATTTACATGGTGATAGTGCCCTCAGACACACGTGCAGCCTGTGCTGTCCTTAAGGCTGTGGTGGCTGCCCCTCCTGCAGCATCCCTGGCTGCAAAAGCCACACAGGAGTGTCAGATGTGCTGAGCACTTGCAGTTGTGGCTGAGAACACAGGAGAGAGGCTGATTTCCTGGGGTTTGACAAGGACATCATCAGCCATGCTCAACAGAGAGCATCAGTCTGCTCCATAGGAAGCACCATGGATGCTGGATGAATCCTCTGGATGAATGTCCACCACGTGAGCCCCCACAACTTGTGCAACCCAGTAGGAAAGAAGAACCAAAAGAGGATAGCCAGAAAGTAACTGCAAAATCTGGATTAGGATTACTCAGCTGTCAGGAACATTAGATACCATATGAACATTCATTGAATTATTTAGAGGGCTGACAAGCAGCAGTGCTGGAGAAACCCAAATATCTTCTGAAAGGCAATGGGCAATGTCCCTTTGGCAAAAACAAGCAGGAACCAAAATACCATCAGATAGTGAGAACTGAAATCCAACTGCACTGGTAAATTATTTAAAGCATATTTTCAATCCGTCATTTGAAATTGAAGTATTATTTTCCCTTCAGCAGAACATAGCTGCTGGGAAGGGTGAGGGGGAAATAATACCAAAGTCCTGCGTGTTCAAAGGGAAAAGCATGAACATTATTCACTGAGTTTTTGTTCAACCAAAAATATTGCCCTAAATAGTCCAGTGGATCTGAGGAGCAAGGCTGAGGCCAGCAAGCTGACAGCACATGAATTGACTTTATTCCTGTTTGCAAGCAAAATTAGGTAAATTGAATTCATTTACCTTGTAGCTCACTGTACCAGCCACAGGAAACAAAGAAGGAGCTGGACTCAGTGATCCTTGTGGGTCCCTTCCAGCTCAGAATATTCTGTGATTTCCTGAAGGAGGAAGTGGGGAGGATTTGAAGTTTTAGGATTAATGATGATGATGTGATGGAGGATCATCACTGCTGCTCTGTCACTTCTGTCCTCCCTTACCAGGTACAGGAAGGCAGCAGCTGTCCCATGCCAAAACCCTTCCTTTTTAAATTCCACATACCCCTCTTAAATCAGCAGCAGAATGCCCTAAATCAACTGAAGTGAGATGTACAAGGCCCCAAATTCATCATCTTCATCAAGCTCAGTCCTAGAGAGAACTTGGGTTATTTGTTTTTTGGTTTTTTTTCCTTTGGCATTGGGCTTTTTTGATTACTCCGTTTTTCTAAATAAACATTTTCCTGTCAGTTTTATCAAGAGTAAAAGCTGAGTAAATACAAGACATTTCCAGTGCACAGTGAGAAACCTTAGAACTTTCCAATTTGTCTATTCTTCAGTCCATTATTTCCAGGATTTCCTGAATTTCTGTTTTTCTTTCTCTTTGAAAGGTGGACTCAGCAGAGCCATTGAAGTTTGAGTTTGGTGGGCAAAGACCAGGAAAGGAGGAGTTTTTCTCTTAAGAACAGTTATAATGGAGTAGGTTCTCTGGCATTTAGGGAGGTAATGAAAAGCTCTGAGGTCTCCAGGGAGTTCAATATTTAAGTATTACCCTTGTGTGCAATTAGGAGTAATAAGATTTATAAGAAACACCCATGGATGAATCACATATTTTGCTGTAACTTGCAACAAATAAATAAATCTGAAAATAGTTCAGGTCACAGCATTATAACCATGCATAGAAATGAGGTTAAATGATCCTTCAGGTACCCAGTCCTGCTCAGGAATGCCACCATTATCCAGTGCTCTGACATCTTTCTCAACCCATCATGAGCAGGAGACCCATTTAAGTTGTTCTGCATCAGATGTTATTTTTTATGTACAAATGTTTTCTCCAAGGAGGGAAGTTTATGAATGGGAATGTTTTTGCCATAGATATGATGGATGGTTTTTGTCATTACACAATTTATTTCCATCTGTTCTGTATCTGATTAACTCCTGCAGAGTATGTGATTAACTCAACTTCTCAACATCATTAGCTGCTCTGCATTCCCATTGTAGTTCATCAGTGTGAGGCCACACACACAGGCTTGAAAATGGTACACGTTGGTTATTCTTAAAACCTTAATCCACACTGCCTGCTTATTCTCTGGGATGGCCACAGATCTAGAGAGAGAAGCCAGGAAAACATCACTGCTGTGGAGCAGACACAAAATGCTAATGAAAACAGAGTTTAAGCAGATCCTCTTTGTGATCTCAATGCTAGAGCTAAATTAAGCCCTTTGGAAAGTTTGTGGCTGGTGTTATCCAGCTGGAGACAGCTCTGGAGGCATCCAGCCAGCACAGAGAGAGGAGAGGACCACTGCTCTGTGCATGGCCACTCCTGCAGTGCAGCAGCTTGCAGGCACTTGCACCTTGTAGATCTCCAGGTAGAGCACAGACTGCAGTCCGTGCATGCTGCCACCCCAAGCCTTGTAGTAACACGGATTTCCTTCTGATATAAATATCTACCAGAACAAAACCTGACACTCCTCCACAGCATGGAGCAGCCCAAGCTCAAGAAGTCTTTTGCATTATCCTCTCTCTCAGTTGTCTTTGGAGGGGTTTTCCCTCAGTGAGTAAAGCAAGTAAGTGGATGTGTCAGGAGCAGCTGCTCACGTGTCCTTGCTGTGCAATTAATTGAGCACCAGCCTCAGTGACATTAATGGCTGCAGGGCAGCAGCAGCAGCGTGGGGACAGGAACCAGTCCAGCAACTCAGAACATCCATCAGTTCCATCTGAGAGTTTATCTTCTGACTTATCTGTTCTCTTTCTTCACCTCAGCAACAGTACCTGCAGTGCCCTGTTCCCAGACCACATCCAAAGCAGAGTTAAAGCTGGGGCTCCTGCAGAGGTCTGAAATACAGAGTTTTGGCCAATTCCAGCTCCTGTGGCTGATACCAGCTGAGGTCAACAAAACCTGCTGAGTTATTTAATCAGCAATGGATTGGACAGGATGAGCTCGTGTTTCAGGCTTTTCTTTGGGATTTTTTTCCCCCTGAATGAAAAACTCTGGATGTCCTGCTCATGTCTGTGCTTAGATCAGGCTCACACTCTCATCACTGCCCCAGCTCCTGAGGTTTAGCTGCTTGTGACTGACACCCGTGTCCCCACACAGCTGTGTCCTGGCTTCAGGCTTTGCCTCTGTAGCTCAGAGCTGATCATACATTTTGACATCAATACCTGTGACTGGGAGCAACATTTTACATCATTGTAACCTTTCTTTGAAATGTCTGGGCTTGATATTCAGCGCTTTTGAAAAGGTCTCCCTGAGGCAGAGGGAAGGTGCTCCTCAGTCTCTCTGAGCTCCTGCAGCTCCAGGGGGTGAACGGGGGAGCTCTTTGGGATGAGATCAGAGCAATTCACAGAGCCACGCTCTGTTACCTTCCATAATGTGCATGGAATGTGAACTCACCTCTAGCTGGGTAGAAGAGGTACAGGGTATACAGGAGATAACAACCAGAGGCTTTTGTGGCCAGTTCTCAGGGTATTTCAAAGAGGAAAATAATAGCTGGGTTTTGGTGTCTTGTCTTTGATTATTCATGAAGCTAACGATGGGAGATCATACCCTGGATCTACACAGATATTTGTGTCCTGTCCCTCTTTAGGAGGAGAGGGAAAGGTTTATTTCACACCTGAGCTCAGTGGGGTTTGTGTCACTCTGGTGCTGTGAGGGGACCCTGCAGGGATGCAGGATTCCACCACACCCTTGTGCACCCACCAGAAGTGTCTGCACAGGGCACAGAGTGCCACCCACCCACGTCAGCAGCCAGCCTCTGTCTGGGGGTGACATCTGTGTCACCCCTGCCACTCTGTCAGGGCTGCTGGAGAGCAGCTGCCCGGGATGAAGTGTGACAGGCAAACCTGCCCCAGTTAAAGCTGGCAGCGTGTAAAGGTCGAGCTCCTGCTCAAATGCACTGGTAGAGCTCCAGATACACACACAGGCTTTGGCACCTGACCAAATATTCCTATTTACCCAGGATTTGTACTCCTATACCAGGATACCCTTATCCAAGGTAAGGACCAGAGCCAATACCTTGCAGTACTGATCCCTCAAAAATTCCAGAAGAGATAAATTCTCTTACTGGGCTGTTGTTGTCCAACTTCCACATTTTTCCCCGTGCCAGTTACTGGCTCCAAAAGCAGGAGTTATTTTCTTCCATCACTCACTAACACTAATCTCTCCTGCCTAGTTGTAGCTAAGAAATGGCATTTACCTGATAATTGTGAGATACTTAGCATGGAAAGTTGGAGAGCTATGTAAAGGTGGGGTTAGTTAGATGGTAATTTATTTACTGTGTGGGGAGAAAAAACCTGTGGATGTTTTTATCATCAGACATATTCTCTGAACAGCAAACACGAGTGCAATTGCCAAATGCTCCCTTTGGCATCCCAACATGATGCACCTTCCCCTTCCCCTTCCCTTGCACAGATTGCTGTATCCTGAAATGCAGTACTGTGCTTATTAATGGCTGAAATTATCCACTGGCTGGTTAAAAAAATGCTAATTCTGGCTACTGAGTGAGATAACCAGTAATTTTGTAAAGCACATTTAGTCAAATAAGATTTTTTGGCAGCCAAATGTTGTTGTAGCAGAATGTGCTTCCCTGATTGACATATGCTAACAATACTGCCTCCACAGTCAGGGGGAGGATAATTTACTTTCCATTTCCATTGGAAATGAGGTGAACCAGAATGTGGTAGATTGTTAAAATGTAGCTCTGTGGTTTAATAGATTGGCTCAAAACAACAAATCAAACGATGAGCTGTATCCTCAGTCCTCTCCCTCATCACTTCCAGGAAGCCAGCAAGGACACACCTCCTGAGAGAGTTTTCAGCTCCTTTGAGGTTTCTACCCCATTTCCTCAGGTACATCCCCAGGAGTCTGCACTGAGAATCCTCCCCAGCAGAAAACAGGAAGGCTGCAGCCATCTCACAGCATTCCCCAGGTGTGCATGAGCTGTGACAGAAATTTAATGGTTACAGATGAGGCTTTACCTGCTCATCATCATCCACACTTCTCTCCATTTTAATTGTCGTTCCCACAGCCCTGAAAAGAAAGGGAGTAAAATCACTCAGGGCATCCCAGCTCACTGCTGGCAGGGGCCATGTCCCTGGCAAGGCTGTGCTGACACAGACCAAGGATCTGACTCTGCTGTCACCTCATTTATCGGGCTACAAGGGAACATCTCTGATCTCTGACACAAAATCCCTGTCATAACCCAGGGTTAAAATTATCCCTTAATCTCAGCTGGCCCCCATGTCCACTCCAGGGGCCTTGCTCCTGCTGGCAGAGCATCCCAGCTGCTGCTCCATGGGATGCACTGCACTGTGCTGCTGCTGTGACCAGCATTTCATGCTCCATTGGCTTTGGGGGATTTTACTTACTTCTCTGGAAAAAAGGCATGAGGGAAAACAGAAGACCCATGTTCTTCAAAAATCTTTTATGCTCTCAATATTGGAACACTTCTATTTTCTCGTCAAAATTCTTTCAATTAAAATGTTGTGTGTAGTTCTGATTCTTGGCTGTTCTTATCATAAATATTTTCAGTGTTGAATTTGCCACTGTATCTCCGGAAGAGCCTTTAGCCTAATGTTTTTACTTTTAACCACTTAAGTTCTCCAAGACCTCATTAATTTTTCTGTGCCTCTCCAAAATTGTGTGCTGATGGACCATGGGAACAGCCAGCTGCAGGTACCTCAGGTGATGGAATTTTGCTGAGAGCAGAGGAGACCCATAAACAAGTGTAACACTCATAAATTTTACCCTCCTTGCCTTCAGATATATCTAAAAAAAGAGTCTCGGCTTGTCGTAGGGCGCCAAACCCCATCTTTTTCCAAAGCAACCTTTGAATCTGTGTTCCTCCAGCAGCCACCTTGGAGCACAAAAGAATAAATCTTTGCAAACCCTCTGATTTACAGGACTTTGTTGAAGCCCTCTGGGGAGTTCCTGTGTGGAGTTCTGTGCTCATCTTCTCCATCACAGCTGTGAGGGAGCTGATGGCTGCTCTTAGTGGTAACCCAGGGAAACCACACAGCCAAATAATTTGAGGGACGACTTGGCAAGAGTGAATCACGTCAGCAGGAAGCTCAGCAGAGCCAGAGGAGCAGTTTTCTGTGCAAAAGATTTAGGAAGAGTCACAAACCTGAGAACTGGGTCCTGCTTTTTTGTCCCTTGGTTTTGCTGTCCCTTCCCCCATGTCTCTCCCACACTCTTGTTTGGAAGGAAGAATCAAACTCGCAAGGCTGAATTTGGTTTCACACAAAATCTGACTTTTTGTTGAGCTAACTGTGAGGCTGATAGCTGCATCCTTTTCCCTTCTAGAAGTTTGATTCAATTCCCACAAATCTCCACTTTTCTTCTCATGAGCTTATGAGGCCCCGCCCTCAGCTTTGCTCCATCTCCTGTGTCCTGCAAAACCCTGCCTAATTGTCCTGATTCCTATTCCATATTAAAATCACCTCTGGCAGCAGATAGCCAAGAGAAAGGTGGGATGAACATTACCACCAGAGAGCCAGGAAGGCTCAGTGCTGGGGCAGGGAAGGACCCCAAGGCTGCTGGCCCAGCTGGAGCTGGGAAGGTCATTGTCACCACCCTGGGGACAGTGAAGGTGCTGTTGCTCTGGGGACTGGGTGAGTCACGGAGGTGTCTCTGCCACGTCCTGGCATCCAGCAAGTGATCAGATACCTCAGACGTGCCTGTGGGGGCCCAGGGCCTCAGCAGAGGTTTCTGCTGGGAGCTCACCCTCAGGTGACATCTGTGTTGTTATTGTCCTGCTCAGCACAGCCAGAGAAAAGGGGTTTGGGTCTCTGGCTGTCAGTGCTCAGGCAGTGCTGGGAGGGAAGGTTGTTGTTCTGTACGAGACAAAGCACAGTTTGCTCCTGAGGACTAATCCCATCCCACAGATGCTGCCAGCCTGGTGCTTGAGCAGCATTTAGGATTGCACTGACAGCAGCATGGAACTGGGTTAGTGTTTCATTCTGTCCTGCCCCTGGTAAACATTGCAATATTGGATTTTGTTTTGTTTTGTGTTTGTTGTTGGTTTGTTGTTTTTTTTTTAAATGAACATTTAGCACACAGTCACGGGCTTTGTGATGTTGTGTTTGTGTGGGATTTTTAGCCTAGAGAAGAGCCAGGGCTAAGCCTCTCCATGCCCAGCTTTGGGCTCCTGCACTGAGCTCATTCTGCCCATTGTGGGGCTGGGCTCTGGTGGGTTCACTTCGGTGCAAACACATCAGTTCTGAAGGAGAGGAGAACCAGACTGAACCATGCTTGGTGAAAGCAGAGATGAGGCCAGGCCCCTGTGCCTGTGCACCCAAACAACCCTGAACACAGGATTAGTGCAGCTCCAGCATCACACAGACTCTGCTTTCTGTGGTGAGCCAACATAAATCTGAGACTTTCAGGTCAAAAATGAGCCTGCTCACTCTAATCCCTCCTTCCTGGGGCCAGAGTAGTCTGTAAAGACCTGTAAAGCTCCAAAGGCTCCCATGGGTGTTCACTGACAGCTGTAGCCACTTTAGCCCACTGATGGTAGGAGACACTAAAAATCCCATTAAATAACTCTACAAGTCTTCCTGCTCCTGAACTTTCCAATATGTAGTCCTGGGATCCCAGGCCAACTTCTTTTGAGCAAGTGGGAAATCTTCCATTGACTTTGAAGTTGTCAGAGGCACCAGCTCCAGCAGTGTGCAAAGTCACCTGAAAATGAAGTGTTGCTGCACTGATGTGCACAGTGTGCTGGGCTCCCAGCAAGCAGCTCAAGAGAAAAATAAGGAGTATAAAGGGTTTGCTTATGAAAATTGACTTTTCTAGCCCTTATGTACTTCGGGACTTTGTGTTTGCAAATAATTCATAATTCTTTCAACAAATTAAAACATTCTGCTGCTGGGGAAAATATTGATTTTTAATTTATTTTTTTTTTTACTGTATGAGAGTTTTGCTACAAATCAAGGCAGGGAGGAAAAATCTTTAAATATAGCTTTTGATAGAAAGTATGCAATATTCCCACTTTTACTATAACAATTCCTTAAATGGAAAGTCAATGCTATTCAAGCCAATTTCTTAAGCTCTTTAAAATACTTCACAATGCAATTATGGAATGAATCAAAGCTTTTAAGAAAGCTTGAAAAAGACGTTCAGAGTTCTGCAAAATTGCATCAAGCAAGTCTTAATTTACAGCTAGGGCAAAATTTTAGAATGAAAACCAATAAACCCCGAATCTCAGGTGACAGAGTGAAACCTTTCCAAAGTTAAGTGCTGCGTTTTGCCGATGTGCAGACATTGTTCAGCAGTGGGGAAGAAGAAGGGCATTCTGCAGCTAAAGCAGAATGGAAGTGAGAAATTGGAGTGAGGAGCTACAGGGTTCATTTCTTAGTCTGACCTGGTAAATCGGAGCAATCATTTCACTCGATGTGCTCCAGCTCAGCCCGGCTGCATTGCAAAGGTTAAATAGTTGGTTTTTACTGCTTAATGATCTGTCCTAGCCTGTGGAGGCAACTCCAAAGGATAACTCTTCTTTATATACAGGAGGCTGTGAGATCTTTTAGAAGCATAGAAAACTGCTTTATACTTAACAAAAGAGGCCATTAGCAGCTCATAGTGGTGGGGTGTATCTAGGAATTCACTCATCCCGCAGAGGAGCTCTGTTATTACCAGCATAAACGGGAGAGGATGTTCTCACCATGTGGGCGAGACACAAAATCCAGCTGGTACTTTTGCAAAGTTGTACGGAGACTTGATCCATCCAGAGAAAACCTGGGCAACAACAACAGCGCCTGTCTTCACCAAAAGAGGAGTTTCTGCTTCGGATTTATGGGCAAAGTGCTTCTGATGTGTGTCTGCTCCCGTGTGCTTATGTGCTGCTCATTTCTTTAAAGATGCCCTGCAGCATCCTGGGGAGGTGCTTGGGTGATTCCCAGTCCCCTCCAGCATTTCTGAATCCCTCCAGAGCACAGAGCCCACAGATCTGCACCAGGCACAGAGAGCTGTGTCCACCGTAGTGATGGTCCAGCAGGGGTGGGAGGGTGGATGGAGAGGGGACATCTCCATCCCAGCAGATGGAGCACCTTTCTCTAGATGAAGTTTTGCAATCTGCAGAGGGACCTGGCGCTGGCTTGGAGTGCGGGGCTGTTCTGTGTCGTACATCACTGAGGTGAAAGATAAGTCACTCTCTGGGGAAGAAGTCAGCCTGCCTTGGAGCCCTCCCACTGAGCAAATTCCCTCTTGAGTTTCGTAGTTTCATCTTTTTGTCATTTTATCAGTTCTAACACAATAATTGCTTTCACAGCGATTTGCAACGCGGTTTAATTCTTGCCAATATTTTGAAATTCTAAGAACTTGAAGGGCGTCTGATTTGTTCCACACTCACCTGAGTGATGTGCTGAGTCTGGTCTTGTGCCATCCAGCTGAGAGGATGAGCTCCTGGGCTTAGCAGAGCAGCTCCCCATCCCACCATGGCCGCCTTGCAGATGTGCAGGCAAACCCTACATGTGCCTCTATTTCCCTGGGCTGCTCTTTGCCAAGCTCAGCTCCACTGAGGTTTCTAAACAGCCCAAAAGCTTTCCTGCATTTGACATGAACTGTGACTTCTATTTGATTCAATCACTGCTTGATTTGATCCTCCATTTAATCTTATCAGGACTGCAGTAATCAAATGATTTGTACAAAAACATTACGATTTCCACTTGTTTATTCTGATCAATTTTAATCCTTGAAGGCACAAGGTTTATTTAACTTAGTTATGAGGTAACAAAACACTGTCATTAAATCTACAAGGAAAGGACAGAAGACAAAAATAGATAGTTAAAAAGATCCCAAGGCAAGCTCATAATGCAGGAAAAAGACAATAACACACTGTTATTTAGAAGTCACGCTATGCATGATGAAAGCTAAGCAGCATCCTGCTGGTTGTGAGATGAAAAGATCAATGGCATGTTTCATTTGAGACATTTCTGCCAATGAACTGCACTGAAAAAGGGAAAAGAATGTAATTAAATGTGAATGACTTTGCCTTTTTTGGGTGTTGACCAACATGAATGAACCTGCGTCAGCAGTGTTTGAGTTCTCTCTCTGTACACTAATCCTTCAAAACCAGCTGAATAAGAGGAGGGAAAGATTTCCACTGCAGGCTGTCCCTCTGTTGCTTTGAGAAATAAAACCCAACCTCCTGCTCCACTGATCCTATCCCTGATTGTGCCCCATCTCTCCCCTGCAGGTGAACACCTTCATCTCCTTCGTGTTCCCCATGGTCGTCATTTCCGTGCTCAACACCATCATCGCCAACCAGCTGCTGGTGATGTTCAGGCAGGCAGCCCAGGAGAACCAGGTGTGCACCATTGGTGGGCAGCAGACCATGCTCAGCATGTCCATGGAGCCCAGCAGAGTGCAAGCCCTGAAGCACGGCGTGAGGGTCCTGCGTGAGTATCGCCCTCGCTCGCTGTGGAACTGGCTGGGGGCGTCTAAATAAATACAGCTCGAAGAGTAAAAGGCAGAAATTGGACATTTTCACCCAGAACGCCCTCTCCTTTTGTCTTTGTTGGTTGGCAAAGCTAACGAGCAGACCTGCTCGCTCTGGAAAAGCAAAACCAACCCAGCATTTTAATGATTTAGTCGACAGCAATTTAAGCCTTGCTCTTATTGTTTCATTACTTCCCTTTTGCTGCGGAGCTTTGATTCAGACAGAGCCTAAATAAAAGATCCTGCACTCAGGGATTGAGCTGTACTGCAGAATAGGGTGGATGTCTTGACTGAGTAAGCTGGGGAAAAGACCAAAGAATCTCTAGATTAACCTTAGAGAGAATAAAGCAAAAGCTGTTCAAAAATAGTATCCAAAACAGGTAACAAAGTGTGCCTGTAGTTTGTTAGCAGAAAGCTTTCTGTTGTTCTGGTGTTTTCAGAAGGGTTGGGGTTGGCAAGGACCTTAAAGTTCACCTAGTCCCAACCCCCTGCCATGGGCAGGGACATCTTCCAAGCCCTGTCCAGGCTGGACTTGGACACTTCCAGGGATGGGGCACCTTGGTATTTGAAGTGCTTTGGCCCAGACCACGAGAGAATTCCCTAAAGAAGGCGCTGGGAGCCACCACGAGATTTTCCCAGCTGTTTTTCACAAGGATTGCATCCCATGCAGCCCTCCTTGCCCGTGCCATAGGTGAGCCATCTTCCAACTGGGAAACACCCAGCTGAGAAAAAGGCGAGAAAAACACAGGGGACATAAAATTCCCCTCAATTGTCTTGTTGGACTGTGTTTGTTTACTATCTCTGCACCCCAGTGAACTGTTATGCACGGGTGGGTGGGGAGGGAGCCTTGCTTCCCCATGGAGCCTACAAGGGCTCTGCTCCTTGCTCTCCTTTTCTGGTTTTTAACACTTCTGCCTGCTGCTGTGAAGTGAGAAGCTGCCTTTTCTCACTCGTGCCATGCCACCTCACACCTCTCTCTCTCCTTTTAGTATTGTATCCTCTTTGATCCTCAAGAAGAGAGAGCTGTTCATTAATAATAGCAGAGAAACCTAAATCAACGTCTAATCTGGCATCTCTCAGCGCTGGAGGAAGTGCACCCCTCACCCACAGGTGCACATTTCCTCTGAGGCACTGAAAAACAACCTTTTACTTTCTGAACAATAAGCATAATTTTCTTTTTCATCTTCTTCTGCTTCCTCTTTTTCTTCTCCAGGCAAATTTTTGGGTTTGCTGTGTACTGCAAAAGCTGAGAATATTTGACAAAAGTGAGGATTTCAGCCTGGAGCCTGAGATGGTTCAAAAGTGGGTCAGATGTGGCACCAGGGGCCCCCTGAGCATTGATGCCCAGGTATTCCAGGTATCTCCTCAGGGCCACCTCGGCAGCAGGGCTGAGCTCCCCTCCCTGCTGGGAAGGCAGAGAGAGGGCAGCTGTTTGCTGCATTTCTGTGCTGAGGAAGATCCAGCAAATAAAAAAATCCTCCCTCACTTTTGCCTATGATTCACTCCACCATGTAGAAGTACTCTCTTTATCTAGCAAATGGGAGTGAAATCCTGCTGCATTTCAGTTTTTCACATACACTTGATTACTGGAGGTGTTTGATTCACACTCATATTTGTCACCTGTTCCTCATGGGTTATATTTTAATAACCCAGGTCTCTGAGCTGTCTGAAAAGTAGCAAAAAATACACAAGGATGCACATGATTTATCCTGGCATCCATGACAGCCAAAATCATGAACAGATTCTGGGCTCATTTGTGGAAGAGGATGGGAAGAGAAAAATTATGCTTGTCCCCCCTTATATAACTGTTGGCAGAGTATCCCAGCTTCATGGGGGTAAAAGTATTTTCCATTTCCAAAAGTGAACTTTGGCCTGAAGTACAGAGGAGGCTGAGTTGGGTTTAAGGGTGAAATGTTTCAGAATTTGTAAAAGTAGTGCTTAGGAAACAATTTTTTGTGGTTCATGGTGTGCAGGGCTGTTGGGTAAGATCAGAGTAGCAAAAAACTTCCTTGCTCCAAATGTACTGGGATGAAGTATTTGTTTATATTGAAATAGGAGCTAAAAGTGGCCAGGCTAACAGCCTCATTCAAAAAACAACAGTGTTTTCCTCCTTTTTGGTAGCATTTGTGTATTTTCTTGGCTGTCTGACTTTGGTGGTGTACAAACTAATGAGGGTGATCAGGATCAAGGAATGTGTCAGGCCTGTTGCCTGGGAGCACCTCATTAAGTCAGTAAGCATGAGATTCCTGATTGTAATTCCCTCTCTGCTGTCAGAGTTCACCAGGTGTGAGGATTCAAATTCAGAGGGCTCCAGGCACTTGCAGCTTCCCAGCTTTTTTTCTGAGGATAACAAGGCAACCAGTGCTGTTGTTAAAAATACTTTCCACCAAGAGATTTCATACTCTCCTTCATCATTCCAGTTCTTTCCATTAAACCACCTCCAATTTGTGTTGCTATTCCTTGGCTATGTTGGAGCCCTGGAATGCTGAGTCTCCCAAAGCTGTGTGATGCTTCACAGAAGTGTGAACATTCTCTGATTGCACAGCCTGATATGCCAATCACTTGATAAAATTCTAAATAATCCTTAAATACTCACATGCATACACACACACCCACACCAGAACAACCATAGAATCATGGAATGATTTGGGATGGAAGAGACCTTAAAATTAATCTCATTCTACCCCTGCCATGGACAAGGACACCTTCCAGTGTCCCAGATTGCTCCAAGCCCCATCCAGCCTGGCCTTGGACACTTCCAGGGACCCAGGGGCAGCCACAGCTGGGCTGGGCACCCTGTGCCAGGGCCTCACCACCCTCCCAGGGAAGAATTTATTCTTAATATCCAGTCTAATCCTTCCTTCTTTAAGTATAAAGCCACTCCCCCTTGTCCTGTAACTCCAGGCCCTTCTCCCAAGTCCCTCTCCAGCTCTCCTGAAGCTCCTTTCGGCTCTGGAAGGCTCTACAAGTTCTTCCTGGAGCCTTCTCTTCTCCCAGCTGAACAATCCCAACCCTCTCTGCTGCTCAAAAATCAGGACTGCCTCAGGATGAAAGCTCTGTTCAGCCGAAAGGTCTTCTGGAAAGGGGACAGTTTTGTGGCATGGAGTGATAACCCCACCAACACAGCTGCCTGCAGCCCCTTGTCCCCCAGGCAGCCCTTGGCACCTCCTGGCTGCCTGTCAGATCAGTTCTCACCTGGATGGGAGGACGGCAGGAATTATTGAATGGCACAGCTGAGCTCTGGTAACAACATTGAGACAAATTGATGGACATCAAGGGAAGGCTTTGCAAGGGGCTGTTGGTTAAGCCTATTAAAATGTAATCAGTTCCAGGTAGCATTTCCTCTGTTACTGAAGCTGCTTAGTGAAAGCAATTATAAAGCACTTAGAGGTTTAACCAATTAAAAGAATATCCTTCAGTCTCCCACAGCTGGCTGGGTGATGCCTCAGTAAATGATTTTTAGCAGATGAAGTCAAGCAGCATTTTTTACTGAATGTCTGTGAATTTTAAAGTTATGATTTTGGGGCCTCTGCATTTCGTCAAGTAATACAAGACAAAGGCCAAGAATTAATGATGCATCCATGTATTTCATTAATGTATGCATTAATAATTCCTCTTCTGAACAAATACTTTGAAGAGTCCATTCATTTCTCCTCACCAATGCTCCAAGTCTGAGTTACTCATTTCAGGAGGAGAATATTGCCATGAGATTTAGCATAACCAGCCTTCAGACAGGAATAGTAAATAGCTATACTTTGCAACCACAATACACAGAAGAGCACCAGTCTAAAACTCCTTAAACAGTTGTATTTCATAATTCCTATATTCTAAGGAAAGCAGATTTATTTGTTCATGAATCATTTCTTTCCAAGGAAGGAACAAAATTCATGGCACTTTATATCTCTAATAAAAAGTCTGAGCAGCTCCAAGTGGAGTTCAGCAAAACCCTTGTGGCATTATGCTGGAGAGGAATCTGATTTTAACAGCTGAAGTGTCACACTGAAATTTGGGAGGATAAATTGCCTATTTAACAGTTGTATATATTTCCCAGAGATGTTTGTAGTTGTAGGTTTAGTTTGCAGCCTGCCAAGTGAGATAAAACAAGCAGCATCAGAGCGCTCTATAAACACCCTCCAAGGAGCAAAAACCAGGGCTGGCTGCACCTCTTGGGGCAGGGAGTCTCTTTTTTCCCCTCTCCCAAGATGTGTGCCTTTGCTGGCACCACAGCTTAGCCTGGCAGCAGTATTCCTGCAGGAGCTGCAGATTCTTGTGGCTGCATCTCTGCAGAAAACTCTGGGATTTGCCATCCCCTGAAAACAGATTTTCCAGGTGTGTAGCCATGACAATGTGAGTATTAAAAAAGTTAACTAATGTGATTCTAAACATGAGGTCTGGCCAGGGCTTTGGTCACTGTAGAAGCATGCAGTGAATAAAGATCCAGGGTCCCTTTGATGAGCAGAAACCTCTCTGGAAGGAGCAAAGGATATGTGAAACTCAAAACTGGAGGGGAAAGAAGAAAGGGCTGCAGAGGAAGCCAGTCCAGGTTAAACCTGATCTCACCAAATAGAAACAGACTTGAACCTGGTGAGGTTAAGATGGGATCCCTTCTCTACCTTTCAATGGGGAAATTCTCTTCTTCCTCCTCCTCCTCCTCCAAACATCCAGATATTGCCTGGGGAAATAGCATGAATGAAATTTAAATGGAATCAATCAACTTCTTCTCTAATTTCTGAAAGAATAATTACCTCAGAAGGAAACTTGGGGAGAGCCCACAGCAGTGATGTGCTGCTTGCCTGTTCTTGGGCCAGCTTTAAACTGTATTTTCTGCCTTGCTCCTTATGGATGAAACCAGTGCCAGGGGATGATTTAACCACTGGCGTGAGCTGGGGCAGGAATTCACATCTCTTTTCAAATCTTTCATCAGAAGCCATTAAAAATCAGATCTGGAGAATATAGTCTGAGTGAAAGATGTTGATTTTGAATCCCAAAAGGTTTTCCCATTTACTGTGCTGTCTCACTTTTACTAATAAAGAACTTAGAGTTTTTTCAATATCACGTTCAAGAGCATTAGGGGATTGTATCCAGCAAATGCTGTGTGTTTTCAGTGGTGCCTAAAGAAGCTGAGGACTTCCAAGCTCATTTTTACTTCCAGCTTCTTCCTTGCTTTCCTGAGTACTCCTGGTTCGTGCTGGTGGTCCCCAATCCCTGCTGATTGTTGACTTTTATGGAAATCCTTTATTCCACAGCCTTATGATCCAAATACCAGCATAAGTAGTTTCAATTTTACTGGGCTCATACCTACCCTGGCAGCTCCTGCAATCCCTACTTTGGGGCCTGCTAATATAAATATTGCCAACAGCCTGTCAGGTAGAACATGATGTTAATATAAACAGCACCCCGAGGTTTAACAAGGCAGTACCAGCTGTGCCTGCACTTGGCCCAGCTTTCACCACCTCTCATATCAAACAGCACTTTGTGAGAGGTTCTCCTGTAATGGCATCAACTAAATAAGTGTATAAACCCCAGGAGCTTCAGATATACAAGGATTGTTTATCCAAAAACCATCGTTACCCTGACACGAGCCTGATAACCTTTTGTACACCTCATTAGGACCAGCTGGTGTGTGTGCACCCCTTGGGCAGTGTTGGGGATGAGTCTGAAACACAGAAAAGGCTGAGAACTGTTGTTCAGGGGGGTCAGTACCTCCCCAAACAGCTCCTGCCTTTGCTCAGGAATTCCACTGTGCAGTTCCCCATCTGTATGTGGCTCAGCTCCCCTTCAAATGCAGAGAAAAAGAAATAAATTGGCTGGAACTGTCTGGACAAAACTATCAAGGGAAGATGGATCTGATCTTGGGCTTTTGGGTTTTCTATCCTGCATTGATGTGTGGCTTTTGTTCAGGGTTCTGAGGTCCTTTCACAGGGTGAAGAAGACACAACAATCCTACTCTGATCGGAACTCAAGGACACCTTTTCCAAACTTCAGGCTCAAAGTAAAACAACATGGAAGGAAGAGGGTGGGCAAGTGAGGCTCCTGTATGCAAATGGAACCAAACATAGAAAAGAGTGGGATCTGGGGACTGGCCCCCTACCTTTGGCCTCCACTTTGGAGCCATCCAGACAGAGCCTGATTTGTAACCCTGGTGCTGTCTGGGGGTGACCTCTCAATAAATGTCCTTTATTCCCTTAACTCTGTCTAGCCTCTGTTCCAGCTCTTCCAGGCATCCGATCTGAGCCTCTGTGGAGGCCTTGGCAGCAGCAGAGGTGATTAAAGGAAGGAGCAGCATCCTTTTCCTGCCTCTCCTGGAGAGAAAGGAGTACAGGCCAGGGGGAGAAAGGAGGCCAGGCCAGGCCAGGAGGAGAAAGGAGTACAGGCCAGAGAGAGAAAGGAGGCCAGGCCAGGCCAGGCCAGGCCAGGGGGATGCCCTCGCTGGGCTGCAGGGCTGTGGCTCAGCTGTGCCAGAGGAGATGGCTGAGGAGCAGCAGAGCCCCGGCCCAGCGAGTGCTCGCTGCCGCAGCAGCTCCGGGCAAGCCAGCGGTGGGGGCTCCTCAGCCATGGCTGGCCCAGGGCTCTGGGTCACTCCCAGCCTCACAGGGCCCCACAGAGGGATGGGGGCTGCAAACCCCTCCTGAGATCACTCCTGAGCTCAGTCCAGCCATGGGCTTCTCCCTCATGGGCCCTGCCCTGTGCACGTGCTAAGCCAGAGGCCGTCCTGGAGCAGGGTAGTTTCCCAGCCTCAGCCCAGAATACACACAAGGCAAAATAAAATACTCAGTGTGATCAAATGGAATTTAACTTCCAGGACTGCTCCCACATCCAGTTTAGTCTGAGAATCGAGACTGGCATGGTTTAAGTGTCCTGTGCAGTGAAAAAGATGTCAGTCAGAACTGATGTTTCTCCCTGCAGGACTTCCTGAGGGAAAAAAACCCAGGGCTCTTTCTCTGCCACTCCTCTCTCCTCTCCCCTTCTTTCTTGGCATGCAAGTTTAAACAGGCAGAGAAAATAGTCATTATAAGACAAAACAGAAAGACACAGGATGTAATAATTCAGGGTTTAATACATATTTAAATTGGGAGTTGATTTAGAAGGGAAATGAGGGCATACATTGGTGGAAGGATTATTCCCTGCCAGCCCTGGCACACTGGGGTCATCTTGCTGGGGTCCCATACCCACTCCCCAGCCTTGAGGTTTGGTACCTTATTGGCTCGGATATGGGAAATATCAGAAGCTCATGGAGCAGCTCCGCTCCTGTTAGAACCTTATTGAATTCATTAGAAGTGAGGGATGCGTCTGGTTTATTTTTAGTTCAAAAAATAAAGGCAGGAAATCTCCAGCCTCACAAACACCATCCTGGACAGTCACCCCGTCACACATTGAGTCAAACCCTTCCTCTGCAGTGCTCAGCTCCAGCAGCCTGACCTGCTCCTTCTTACTCCACCAAAGGAACCCATGTGTCAAGCTTTTGATGATGAAGAACACATCCTAGGAGCTCATAGCAACAATAAAAAATCATTTTGGCAGACAGTTTGCTCAGGATTTGTTTTACAGCTCAACCATTTTGACAGGCAGGTGCTCAGGGAAGAACAAAACAGCAGGAAAAGGAACCAAGTATCTGGGAGAAAAGGTTATTTCCATTCTGTATCAGGTGAATGTTAACACAGTCTCATGTTTCATATTCCTCCCAGGGGAGAGGGCTCAAGAGGGCAGGATTGCCACCCTAATACTACTTGATCCCTTGTATGATAAAATGAAAACATGGATTTAAGGGTGACATCCAGGTTGGGATCTCCTAATCTGTGCAGCACAGAACTGCTGGGACTTCCAAATCAGACCATAAGTGTCTCCAGTGCACTTCACATGTTTAATAGAGTTTTAACTGCAGAATGATTGCATGTGATATTACAGAATTATCACAGATTACTTAATTGCTGAGGTTAAGCAGATACTTCTCTCAATATGTGTTTTTGTTACTATAGATCCATATTATTTGGCACAGCATTGCCTGAGCAGCAGAAGCAGAGATCATTTACCAGGAGAAAACCACTTTCATTTAACTTGGTAAATTTAACAAGCAGATGTGTGAGATTCTTATAATTGCCTGTCGAAAGAATCTGGATCCTGCCGTTCCTAAAGAGCTGCACACAGGGGTGAGCAGCTGAGGACTGCCAGCTCATGGAGGTTTCTGCAAAAATTATGATCTGCCTGAATGAACCTGTGCTTGGAGCCATTTGGGAAGCTGCTTTTACAGCCTGAAAATCCAGCTAATCCTGTGCAGGCACTGGGAGAGCAGATGGGCTGGAGCTGTGGTGTTGGCTCGCTCCTGTTGGCCCGAGGCTGCCGGATGGAGGAGGAGAGGCTGAAGAGTGCTGCTTCTCCTGCAGCCCCTGGGAGATCTCCTGGAGAATCACAGGGGCACGGCTCCATCCAGGGCAAACCAAAGGCCCATCCAGCAGAGAAATGCATTTCTGGAGGCGGCCAAAAGCGGATGCTGAGAAATGTGAAGGAGCAAGGCAGGCATCCATGCTCCCACTGAGCTTCCCAGGGGATGTCCCCACCTCTCCTGTGCCACACACCCATGAGGGGCTCTCCCATCAAAATCCCATCAAAGCTCTTCAGGGAAGGATCAGACACAGGTCAAATTCATTCATTTGATGGCATCTGAAGGGCTGCAGGCTGTCTGGTGATGAATTACATCTGTGATCACTGTGGCCAGAGAGAAGCCAAAGAACAGTTTGAAAAAATGAATTCACTTGGACAAGAGAATAAAAATAGACCCTCCAGCCTTCTTTCCAAAATATGTCCCTTCAGTTGCTTAAGTCTTTATTGGATAAATGGCTTTTGCAGCATTCCTGGGAGATGCTGTCATGCATCATGGAATAGAACCTTCTCCATTGTTAGCTGTGTGTTAAATGAGAGCAGGAGCTCCTGGAGCTGGAGTAGGGTGTGAGTATGGAGCTGGGCACCAGGGATTATTTAATTTCTGCTCTCCTGTGCCTCTTAGCTAAGCATCAGTGATGGGGAGATGCAGCCACAGCCAGGCTTGTTCCTCCTGGACTCCATTATCCAAGGGAAACACATCTTCTGCACATCTTCTCCTTGAGCTACGACATGGTCCCTGTGGGATGACAGCGTCTGGGTTTGGGACATATCCACATAAATATTTTCAATCCCAAGGCAGAAAAAATCCCAGCCTTTGGCTCCACGTGCCAAATCCACATTGCACCTGTGGTACCTCACCCTGGAGCAGAGTTTTGCTGCTTCCCAGCCCCTTACAGGTCACATAAAGGACAAGAGTGATGCGTCCCTTGTTGTCTGTAGAGCAAATTTGGGACTAAAAATTAACTCAATTATTTTATTTAGTCTTTATTTTCTTCTTGCCTTTTATTGTGTTATGTTTTAACTGAGATTTCTTTATTTCCTGCTAGGATTCTGCTAGAACCCTGCTGTTACATAAAGAGGTTGAAACGTATACAACAAAAGGAAACAATCTTTCTCTTGGTCACCTGATAAAACTACTTTTTAATCTAGACTGACAAATGCACTCTATCAACAGCACTTTTATGCCTCAGAGCTGTTGCATTTTATTTTCCATTGTTTGACATCCCTTAGAATCTGGAAAGGAAAAAAAAAACCATAATGTCTTTCTTTGCTTACCCTTTAATTGATCATTTTTATTATGGCAAAGTCCAGACCCAAACACGTTGTAATCTCAGGTATGGCACAAATGTAGAACAAAAGCTCTTTCTAGAAAGAGCTAGAACAAAAACCACTAGAAAGAGCAGTTTAATGATGCTCAGCACTGTGAAGACTGTGGCCAGTAGCTCCACATAACAAACTAATGGGATAAGAGTGGCCCTGGCTCCCTGTCTACCTGGGTGAAAAACATACACCAGCTGCCTGTGAATCCTCTGGATGAGATACCCAGGGCCACAAGGCTGTGAAACACAGATGTAAACAGAGTTTCCTTTAAGCCAGTGTCTGAAGTAGGCATTGCCAGCCCTTCATCTGTACCTTCTGTTGTTCCTAATGTCCCTGCCCCGGTGCTTAGTGCTGTTCTCTGTTACTCCTGTTCTGCTTGTTTTTACAGATGTTTGCAGGCTGGTTGTCCCTCAGGGTTATTAATTCCTTGCACTACAGCAACACAAGAACAAGTGGGGCTGCAGGAACACATTTACAGCAATTAAACCCAAGCAGACAGGTTCCTTTCTCACCCTGGTGGAGAACTGCTCGCAAAGTTAAGGCTTTTTTCCTGCCTTGCAGGTGCTGTGGTGATCGCCTTCGTGGTCTGCTGGCTCCCTTACCACATCCGGCGTCTCATGTTCTGCTATGTCCCCTCCAGCCACTGGACAGAGTGAGTCACAGTGAGGGGGACATGGTCCCCCCACGCCAGGACAGCCTGGGGGCTCAGGGGATGCCAGGGCACAGGTGTGGAGGTGGAGGCAGGGATCTGGGAACAAAGGTGCTCTCCAAAGGAGGGGTTAAAGTCTCAGACTCCTAATTGCTGTTTTGTTGGGGTTTTTTTAGTTGGTTAGTTTGTTTTTTTCTTTTGGATGTCTCAATGTTTGCCACGCAAATTAGGAGTCTTTGTTTAACCTAAATGCCCCAAACACGTGTAACCAAAATGCATCATCAGGCCCTCCTCCTCCTCACCCTACTGCAGCAGCAATGGGGCTTCAGTCTGGCAGCACTTGATGAAATGACATTTGGACAGGGGGGCTGATACATCCAGAGTGGATTTCAGTCTCTGTGCCAGAGATATCAATCCCAGCCCCAAGATGCAGCAGCTCCTGTCAGCACACAATTCAGCTCCACGGGGCCACATTTCCTCACTGACAGGGGAGATGACACTGTGCTTCTTACTGAGTCTGAGCCGGGTTATTCACTGGGTTTTGCAGGGAGTGGATCAAAACAAAATACCAGCAGCTGCTGCTGTATTAGGAAATGCCCAGATTGTCAGAGAATTCCGGGATAATTGCACAAACACACGTGTGCTACTAACAGATGTGCAAGGGCACCCCAGGAACTCCCTGCTCCTTTCTGAGGCACCAGGCCAGGTTCTTCAGCAAAGCAGCCACCAAACTAATTATTATTTTTAAATATGGCATTACAAGCTGTCTGGGGACACACACTGAGGAAGCCTGAGATGCCACTCGTGTGCCTCCTGCCATGGTGTTACATCCCTGTTCTCCCTGAGACCAGGGCTGTTTCATTCAAGGGAAAGAAAAAAAAATCGACAGTGCCAAAAAGCAGAACAACAATAAAAAACTAACATCCCATCAGCAAAATATAATAAATTAGGATATAGCAGTCTACTGAACAGGACTATGGATCCAGCCATGGTAAAATCCAAAATCTATCTTCAGCCACAAAAACAGAGCTCTAGGCTCACACTGAGACAAACTCTTGCTTCTCTTTGCTTTCCTATATGAAAAGCACTTAAGGCACTGTTCAATTATGTAATGACTGCACTTGCTTTGAGCAAGAAGGGTAGGGAAGTCTGTCTGCAGTTAGTGGGAATTTATGCATCGTGGCTGCATTCACATAACATTTTTTTCTTCTTTTTAAAACCACGAGTGATTTTCGGAAAACACTGAATTTACAGAGTGATACTGAACTATCAGTCTGGTGGCTAACCAAGAGTTTGCAGCAGCTTGGCATGTTCATTTATAAACACATGTGCCTTGCCCCTGAAGTAGAGAGTTTTTTCCAATATTAATTCTTCACAACTACATGGAGAAACTCTGCTTTTAAGAGCTGGATGGGCCATGCAATCCTTGGCAGTGCTGAGGGGGTGTGGAGGGATAGGCAATGCAGTCCAGCACTCCTCCATTTATCTTTTGTCAGATACTGCTCAGACCATAAAAAAGATCTGCAATTTTCACCATGATAAATGGTTCTGAGGAACATCTTCCTGAAAATGAGACCCGTGGTGTTTATAAATGCTTTACCAGCTCAGGGCTGTTCTCAATTGGCCCAAGGAAAGATGTATCCAAAAGTATAAAAGATGATAAAACATTTCAAACCAGTTCTAGTTGAATACATTAAATTGTGGTGGTTAGGATGTGTTTCAGAAGCATGCTATCATCAGCTTGCCCCCAGAACACGAAATGCTGTCCCACATTATGGACAAATCCCAACCCAGGGACCCATTGAATGAGCTGATGCTGCTCTCACTGCCAGAGGGAGGAGAGAGCTGCATCTGTTACTGGAGTTTGGCTCTTCTGCAACCTCTGTACATCGGAACTGCAGCCAAAACAGTCAAGCTAATGTGTATGTATGACACAGAAGCAAATTTCCATCTGGCTTCTCGGTTTCCAGAATGACTACTTCCAAAAGAAAAATGAGTGCACGAGGTAAGCATTGTGTCTGACCCCAGGGCTTAAATAAGTCCCTAACTGCTGGTGAGTGGGGCAATATCTTCATAGAAACATCTGATCCATGTTTGACCAGCTCCAGCTGAAGATGTAGATGGGTTGTGGTGGCTCAGGCACCACTGGTAAGTTCACGTTTGCAGCCTAGAAAGCTTAGCTGGAAAGCAGCTTGTGTTTTTCTCACCCTTGTGACTTTGAGTTCTTCACACTCAGATTTTTTCATCTTTCATCATTTTTTCTTTCATCTGTTCTTCTAGTTTCCTTTACAACTTCTACCACTACTTCTACATGCTGACAAATGTCCTCTTCTACGTCAGCTCAGCAATCAACCCAATCCTCTACAACCTGGTGTCGGCAAACTTCCGCCAGATTTTCCTCTCCACGCTCACCATCCTGTGCCTGCCATGGAGGAAGAAGAAGAAGCGACTGGCCTTCACCAGGAAATCCAACAGCATCTCCAGCAACCACACATTTTCCAGCCAGGTCACAAGGGAAACTACGTACTGAAGCCAAAGGAGGAGGAGGAGGAAGGCAATTCATCGTGGAGTCAAAACTTGAGAGAGGCCTCTGTGACTTTCATGCATGGTCTCCAAATTCACGTAACACAAATGTGTTTAGCAAAGTCATTTTTGTTGGAAAAAATAGGCTTTGTTCTGCCAGTAACTTTGAGGTTATTTTTGAGCATTGGCCTTGCCTCTTGTGAGTAATGTCTACATGTATTGTAACTTCAGTCTGGCATAAATTCAGATGTGGTGTTAACTGGGAAGCCAAAATGTGTTCAACTTAGGCAAAACTGTTCTGCATTTCATCCTTTTCTCGGTGCAGAGATGCTGTGTTCACATCCAAGGGTTTGAGATCACACCTCCTGGTGGCACCAAGCAGAGAGTTTGATGAGGAGAAAGAAGCCTTGACCAGAAAGGGATGCTCTTGGAGAATGGATATGCTTATCTGTGGGCTGTTCAATGAATGAGGAGTGAAAACTCAGGGAGCCAGGTGGTTATTTCAGAAATATATCTCCATTGGGAGTAACGTGACCGAGGTGCTCAAGAGAGCCACTTTGGCTCCTTGAAATTAAATAAGAACAGATGATGCCTTACCTAGGCTGGGGTGGCTGTGGCCTGGGGAGTGGGGTCACCTTTGGCTTTAGTGCCTGGCTTTGGTACCACTGCACCGATAACAGCAGAGTCTCTGGCAGAGTCAAGAATGCAGAGGCTGTGCCCAGATGGAGTGCTGAAAATGAACAGAAATGGAAATTCTTCCCTTTGCCATACAGCCAAATCCTATTTTTTACCAGGGAGAACAGTTTGCTGGCCTGCATTAAGAGGTGAGAAAACTCTCAGCTCATGAGGGTTCCAGGCTGTTGAGATGAGAGCAATCTACCCCAGTTCTGTGGGACCTTAAAATTTTTCCCATCCTATTCCAGTTTTACTTGTTTCCTCTCCATTTCCACAAGGCTGACATCTCAGTATATAGCAGTTGTAGGCAGCAGGTCCTCTTGTTCTACCTTTTCTTTCATTTCCTTTTGGCTACCAGAACTGTTGGCACACTTATCTGCACCCCCAATATTCAGATAGTTCAAATGCAGAGCATAAGAAACTCTAAACTGGGGAGTTTTTGCTCTAAAACCACTTTCTTTTAACAAGCCAGAGGAACAGAAACAAGACCTGAAAATTTCTCTTTGAAATTTCCCAGCTGATGAGGAGAGGTAGCATGAGCTTTTCTCCCATATGGTTCCACCTCTAAAAACCCCTTGTGTGATACAACAAATTCCTCCGGAGTCTTTAGTACCGAAATAACAGGGCTCTGGGACAAGCTGAAGAGCTTTTTCCCCAGATGATGACTTGCATGAGCCTAGTCTGTGCAGCCTTTGCTGGGGGTGGCCTGGTGTCCCCTTCCACACCACATGGCATTGGGAGAGCAGGACTTGCCTCTGAAAGGTGACAGAGCAGAAGAGTCGGCTCCGTTTGGCTTTCCAGGCTTTGCCCACCCCATGTCACCCTTCAGCTAATGAGTCCCTAACTGAAGCCACAGTGCTGGAGGTGTGCACTGGCCCAGGTGAGCATCACACAGTGATGGAACAGTTACTGAACCACTGGTGACATCTCCTGCTGCAGCTGTTGCATCACAGAATCACAGAACAGGTCAGCTCAGATGGGACTCACAAGAACCTTTGAGTCCAATTCCCTGGACTTGTGGTTTGGGTCCTGTTGGGCTCAGCACACAGAGGAAAAACCCATTTGGGGCATTTGCTGTGAGCTGTTGGTGATGAGTGCCTACTTTTGGGGCATTTATAACTTGTACCCAGCTGGCCACCATGGCAGCCCATCAGCCACGGCCTCCAGCCACGCCTGCCAGGGATGGGAGGTGATTGTAACGCCTAATACAGAACCCCTGCAAAAGAAAGGGTTCACAATAAAAGTCAGTGGGGCTTCAGTTTCTTCTGATTCAGCCAATCTACAAGCTCTGCCCTGTCATGCCTTCTTGTGATTTCTTGCCCTGGTTGTACCAAGCAGAGGGCAGGGATGATATTTGACCAAGCACTTTTGTTGCTCATGGGCTGTTGGCTCCTCTGTGACAGAGAAAACAGTGGCACAGAAATAAATAAATTGAAGCAAAGGGGCGAAAGGGAGACTGATCTTTTCAGAAGGAAATCTGTGAGAAACCAGCAAGTATTTTCTGTGTATGGTGTGTGAAATGGCTTGGGCAGGTTGGAAGAAGACCTACCCATTCTGTCTAGTGGGAAAATCCAGGTGCCATGAGCAGGAGAGGGGAAAGATCTGCCTTGAGAGGAAGAGGAATCTTGATGTCACACGTCTAACATTGGCCTTCCAGGCAAGACCCTTCAAATGTTTCTGGAGGGCCCAGTTTTTTTTATTTCTGCTCTAAATACAGTCAACAGCTGGGAGGAGCTTTCCCTCCCAGGGAAGCTGTAACTGCATTGCTTTGACTTTTGTTACGGTTTAACACCCTGCATGTCTCATTTGTTTTTGAAATATTAAACATTATTACTACACTTGTTCAACAACAACCTGCTGAAATGTGCTTGATTACCTTAGAAAACACTCTACAAAAATTGTTTCACATAAGATGCTTGGCTTAGACTTTCACTACTGAGATACACTGGCAGTTTACAGAATATTTGATCACAGCTCAGAGAAACATGCAGGTTTATTTTTGGTTTAACATGACAGTGGGCAAAAGCTGGAGTAAAAGTGAACTTACCATAAACTATTTCCATGGTGTTTGTTGGGCCACTCGAGTGGTGAAGAGCTAGGGCAGTTTGGGGGATTTATCCAAGTGGTTTGCTGGCTTCTACAGCTGTGTTCTTGGAGTTCAAAAGGAAAGCAGACCTGCGTCCATGGCCTTAATCTGAGATTGCAGCTCAAAGCTACCTCTTCCACTGGCCAAATCTGACAGCCTTGGGCTGAGCAGTTTAAGTTACAGCTGCTTTCATTCTCTCTTTCCTCCTCACCTAATTTTGCTATATTCAGCTGAGACAAATGGTTCCCTCGAGCTCAAAGAAGTGAGGATAACTCACTGCAAACCCTCATGGCTTCCAGAGAATCACTGGAGAGTTTGGGTTGGAAGGGACTTTAAAGACCATCCAGTTCCAAACCCCTGCCACAAGCAGGGACACCTTTCCCTAGACCAGATTGCTCCAAGGCCCGTCCAACCTGGCCTTGTAAAGGAAAGCTGATGCAGTAGAGAAGAAAAAGGTCCAAACTGCCCCATATTTAGCAGAGAAATGGCTGTTTACATGCCTTTTAACAATGATTGAACTGCTAAATTTTTAAATTAAATTTAAAAATTAAATTCAAATTTAATGGTGGGAATGACTTTTGCCATTAGACAGAACAAAAGCTCCCATCTGCTGTGTCTCTGTCTTGGCTGCACTCTTCTCTGAAGCAGTGGTGAGTATTGGGGCCTTTGCTCATCTATGCAAATTCCCTGTGTTTGGAACTGTTTGTTTTGACTAAAAAAAGAATAAAATCTGTGGAACCCGCAGATGTGAAGTGCTGCTGGATAGATTCTGCGAAATTCCATTCTGAAGAGAGTCTATCAAGTGACCTCTTCAAATGTTATTTGGAGGTTTTGTTTCTCTTCACAGTGCCCTTGCCCGAGCTATCTGTTTGGCAGAGTGTGAAATCAGGTTTATAAAGTCATTTTGCTATTCAGAAATTTCCCCCAGATATGACTGTCTCCCCACAGGCCCAGTCCATCAGTGTTGGAATGCTCTGCTGAGCTTGTCTGTATTTGTAAGGTGCATGAGACCTTACTTCAGCGAGCTTTTCAGGAGAAAACTCAATGGCAAATCAGCGAGGAGGGGTAGCAGGGCAAGACAATTGCAGGGCCCTTGCATTTCTAGCATGCAGTGTTCAGTGAAACAACCCCGAGTGTGCTGCTGCTGCAGGCAGCTCGTGCTGCAGGTTTGAACCCATCACCTGTGCAGCTGCATTGCTGCTGCCCTTGTGCAGGGACAGCAAACATCCACAGGCTGTGGGAGCACTTCCCTGTGCGGCACTGTGTCACTCCTGGCTGTGTTGTTTGGTGACTCTTTAACCAAAGCTGTGTCTGCTAGAGCTCTGTCTGGTTCTTCACATCACAGCTCAACCACTCTTCCTGTCCTCAGTCTGGATTTGCTTTGTATGAAAGCAGAAATTCCTGATCCAGAATTTCACGATGCTGTGTCCTCGCTTTGTGATCCAGAGTCCTTCCCCAGCTGTGCCACCTGATAGTCCTGCACATATTGTATTTATGGCAAATACTTTTAAAGTGCACCTTTTTTTTTTCCTTTTTATTCTGAGATACAAAATGTTGATGTGCTTTATTTTCTGTGGCCTGTTGCTCAATGGGGAAAAAATGAATGTTAAAAGTGTGTCAGTGTCTACCTTGTAATATTTTCTGTGACAAAGGGAAAGAAGAGGGTGTGGAATCCTTCTGTGTGGCAATGGGAAGCACTCTTTCAGTGTAATGTGCTACTATTGATACTGTATTTACTGATCAAAGTGTAATGAAATGGTTAATTCCTGATATAGCCTTTGTACTGTATGGTATTTTATTTTGTCATTTATTGATCCTAAGAAATAAATATCCAAATTTGAGGCTTGGGCTGCTTTTGTTTGAAGTGGCAGGTGTGCCTTTATTACACAGCCTGGTTATCAGCACAGATACCCTGGTTGGGGTCTAAACTGGTGAAATCCCATTGGCCCTGGACTGGGATTTGCAGCTCCTGAGCAGCAGGGCCCTGGGTGCTCCTGTCCCAGTGCTCTGCAGCACAGACAGCATCCAAACATCTGCTGCTTCTGACTTCAGGTCAGAAAACAAGCAAGGGGACCAGTTAGGATTGAAGGACACTCCCATCAGTGGCGTTTGATCCTTCCTGAGATCTGTTAGAAGCACCAGGCCTGTGCTGCCCTGCCCTGCTCTTGGGCAGAGCAATGGAGAGCATCCAGCCCATGCAGGGCTTGGAGCATGTGGGATGAGGGAGCCTGAAGCGTGGCGATGAGATCTGAGCTCCCAGACTGAGCTGCTCCAAGTGCTGAGATCCCAGTGGCACTGCAGGGGTCTGGTTACTGCCTTGCCTGTCTTCCCTGCTTGCTTCTCTCTGTTGCAGGGCTGATGTTGCAGATGTTAAATCTTGGCCATTATTCTGCAGCAGCTTTGCCCAGAAAGCTGAGCAGGCTGGTGCTGTGTTGCACAGCTCTAGGGATACAGTGAAGGAATCAGCCCTCACCCCATAGAATGGTGAAAAAGAAGCAGGTTTATTGCAGGTTTTAACAGGGAGATTTCCCTTCCTATCTTCCCATCTTTAGCATGATCGTCTTCCTCGCTCACATTTATTTTTCTAACACATATGTAATTTTGTGGGGACAGAATGCTTGAGTATTACCCATGATATTAAAGTGTCCTTATACTAAATGAGCAAAAATCAGTCACCTCCATCTTCCCTGCAGCTCCTGGTTAATGTTCTGTTGTGCAATAGCTGAGCTGAGCCATAACATCTTCATGGTTTTTAACCATTCAACCCATTTGTTTTGATTTCTGATAGAGGGAAGGTTGCTTGGGAAGCAGCAAGAGAATAAAATTTAAATATCTGGAATCATTCATGCCTGGAAAATCCTTCTTCTAAAACCTACCTCCAGTGCTCTCCAAAGGCTTTTTGGTGCTGTTTCCAGATGACAAGAGCAGGAGCCTCTATTGTCCCTACACCATCAAGCATTAAAGAATAAAAATCATTTATTTTATGGATCCATTTATTTGATATTCAGCCCTGCTCTGCTCAAAGGTGTATTTTCAGCCTGCAGCTCATGTCTTCAGCACTGGAAATCCACAGCACGTGGCAGCATCCTTGTTCTCTGGCTGCAGGAGATTTCTGTGCTGGGCACGGCACTCCCAGTGGAGCCTCCATGGCTCCTGCAGAAATCCAGCCCATGTTCAGGCTGGAGTGAAAAATGTTGCTGTCTGCTTGTGAGTTCAGGGCTGAATCCTTGAAAAAGCCAAATCCTGGGAAGGAGAGCTTTCCAGTCCTCCCAAGCATCACACCCTGCAAATTTGAAGGAAAGCAGAAGACATGAAAAGTCAAATAATTCTTTTTTTCCTTTAGAAACACCCAAGGACTGTGCTTTGAGCTATGAGGGATGCTTTCAGCTTGGCCTTTATTTCTCATTCCAATTATAAAAGCAGTTTCCATAGCTCATGAGGGGAAAATTTCAGGCACCTTTCGGAAAAAAAATGTTACATTTTAGTAAACGGCTTCATAAAACTTAATAAACATCCACACAGAAGTTAATTTATTTAAAATATCTTTAAATCCTGCTCTGCCTTACTGAATTTTTTTGAACTGTAGATCAGGCTGGCGTATATTCTGGAGGGCATTTAAGCAATAAGGCAGCGCATCACAGTTATTATTCCAGGCCTCCTGTGGGCTGGGAAGCACAAAGCAGAACCTGAAGTGATTTGGGGCACTCAAGTGCAAAATCCCTCCAGAAGCACAGGCACAGGCATGGCCTGAGTGCTGCAGGGTGGCCAAACCAAGCTGGTGGGGACATTTTGTGGGAACAAAAACATGCCAGGGGAGCCCCCAGCAGCCAGCCCAGCATCCAAGGGGTGCCAGCCCCATCCTGGGCTCGCTCAGCCAAATACCGGTGGGAAAGGACCACAGACTCATGGAATCACAGGGTGGTTTGGGTTTGCAAGGAACCTAAAAACTCATCTTATTCCAGCCCCCTGCCATGAGCAGGGACACCTTCCACTAGCCCAGGTTGATCCAAGCTGTGTCCAGCCTGGCATTGGGCATTTCCAGGGATCCAGAGGCAGCCACAACTGCTCTGGGCACCCTGTGCCAGGGCCTGCCCACCCTCAAGGAATAACATCTAATCTAAATAGAGAAGCAGCAAAGTTAGTTAAACACCCTATCACTGGTGATAGAAACCAGCCAAGCCAGCCAGGACTTTCAAGAAAGAGGAAGAGAAAGGTCAAACATTTGCAGTGAGTGTATAAGTCCATGTGTGGGTACTGCAGCCACACCTGGGATGATGTTTTGCCCAGGGTTAGCCTGGTTGATGTTTCACCTGGAGAAAAGAAAGCTCCAGGGAGACCTTAGAACCTCTTTCAGTACCTACAGAGGCCTCAAGAGAGCTGGAGAGGGAGTTTTCCCAAGAACCTGGAGTGACAGGACGAGAGGAGTTGGATTTAAGCTGGAGGGTAGATTTAGATCTCGTCAGTACCCCAAAATTTAAAAACATAATGGAGAGGTAGTAGCCATTGTTACCAAGATTTAACAGCGTTAGCACACTTCCAACAACCCAGCACACTCCATTCCTGTGTCACTGCATTGGAGCTCTTGTTTTAGGGATGGATTTCAGGCACAGGAACTTCTGGGATTCACCCAAGAAGAAATCTTATAGACCAGATCCTCAAACCCCAATGTTTCCAGCAGTCAACTCTGCTTCATCTTCCCCTTCACTCAGCATCAGCAGGTAGCTCATGAGCTATATTAAGCCTCCATTCCAAGTCACATATTAGCAAAACATGCCAACATTCAACCATTAAAAAGCAGCTTCTCACTGGTTGTCAGCAACAACAACAACCTTGTCACAGCACTTGGCAGCTCTCAGAGTGTTCCTGACGGCGCTCTTATCCTTGGTGTCTGCCCCGTGCAGATTGCAGGAGAAGGTGAAGCATTGTGTGCTGAATTTGAAAAATACCCAAACAGCAACAAACTCCATTGAATGGGAATGACCTCAGCAGCACCATGGGGAGCTATAACGAAATCTGTGACACCTGACATTTTCAATGTTTTAGTTCGTCTGTCTAACTGAAAAGCAGCGACGACTGCCAACAGCATTCTCCCACACAGAGCATGAATTCTTACAAAGTTTCACATTACTGCAATAAATAATTTTTTTGTCTTCCTTCAGACTGGCAATTAGAATAAGATTAATTTCTATTTACCACCAACAAAAGCATGAAATACCGTTTTTCATGACCAGTCCAGGAAAATGCCGTGTGTCACGGTTGGTGTTTTCTGACTCAGAACTTGAGACTTAATTCCCCTCCTTCCCCTGGGCTTGAGCCAGACCAGAGCAAGCAAATGGTACAGGGATTTTAAAGGTGGTCACCAGTGATATCACAGCAAGGCAGCCAGACTTGTTAATCCTCTTGCCCAAAAAAGTGATCACTCTGCAAGAGGCTGATCTAGGAAAACACGTAAACACAAGTCTACAGGCTTTTGAGATGAAAGAAAATACAAATCTGTGGAGCATTTCTGAGCCTTGATGAACACCCACCTGCACAACTGTTATAAACCTGTTTGCATCTGCAAAGAAACGCAGTTTATGTTTGTAAGTGACCGAATCTAGTGCTGTTTGTTTCTCTGAGGCTATTTTTCTTTAAAGTATCATTTAGCAGGGGAAAATTGTGCTGTTCGTTCTGTTTACAGCTCCAGTTTTAAATGCCAGAGGTGCTTATCAGATTAAAACAGAAATCAGAGTTCATAGATTGTGTCTGGAAGGAATAAAGACTGGTGCTGATTTTTTATTGAATACAGGATAATATCCCTTGCTTATTGTATATATTACAATGGTGAGGGGGAGAGCTTTTATCACAGCATGGCTCAATGCTTTTTAATATATTGTTCATCATTTGGAGCTCACTGACATTCACTTGCAGATTTCTCTTTGTATCTTAAAAACTTTTCATGGAACTTGGGAGACAGGGGAAGAAAAATACATTTTGCCACACTGCCAGTCTCACTCCATGTATACACCACTACAATCAGCTCCTCATGACTAAATCCCAAAATGGTTTGAGTTGGAAGGGACCTTAAAAATCATCTCACTCCAATCCCTTGCCATGGACAGGTACATCTTCCACTAAATCAGGTTGCTCCAAGCCTATCCACCCTGGCTGTGAAGGACATCATCATGAAGAGTCTTGAAGAGCAATGTCTTTGTCTTAGAATGGCTGGCTGGTAAAAATTCCTCTTCCCTTGCCCTAGGGTGATATGATCTCTGGGAGATCAGCCACCTTGTTATCATCTGATCTTTGGGAAAGATTCTTCTGGGAGAACATTTCATCAATAAGCTTAACAAAGAGTCAGTGTGTGTGTGGCAGCTTCATACTTGCAGTGAACAGGAAAGCCAAAGCTACAGATAGATGAACATTGAAATAAAAATTGGGGAGGGCTCTTTCTGCTCCACTCCTCAGAAAATGCAAAATTAATGAACCTCTGTACAGGGAGAAAGAGGCAGAAGAGGTTTCTGCAGAGAGAGTGGATCTCACTTTGGTTTCCCCCCAGCCCAAAATCTCTGACTTTTCAAAGCTCAGCTTTGAGGGAGATTGTGCCACATCAGCTTGGGGTGTAGGATAAAAGGTACAAAGGATTTCAAATGGCTTCAGAAAGTGTGGGCACCATCAGTGCACAATGACAATTGCTGCTTCTCACGTCATCAAAAGGATCCACAGACTTTTCCCAGGGAGAATACAGTTGTGTGAGTAACGTCAGGCTGCAACAAAAAAACACTGGAAAATGGAAACAGGAAAAAAAAAAAAAGAGAATACATTCTGCTCCTGTCTGATTTTTGCATCTTCACACGTCAGTCAAAAGCTTTTCTCTTCAACCAAAATCTCACTTCCACTTGTTTACAACAATTCATCCCCCTGTGCTATTCATTTTCCTGGGAGATCAGCTCCAGGGCTCAGGATCTGCCTGTGTTTCATATCCATGTCTCCAGAAGGCACCATAGGGTTTGAAGACTGGTTGTCTTCATCAGCAGGAAAAGCCTGTTTTTTGTAAGAAGAGGCCATGAGTCACAGCATGACTTTGATGAAACCAATAGAATTCCTCAGAGGCTGGCACCAGAGTGCTGGAGAATTAGGAGCTGTAGGATCAAAATTAAATAATGAATCAGAGGATGTGATGGGAAAACTGTTTGGTTGGGGTGAAAATTTTTAAAACTGAGGCTAAGGCATATTTATTTGAAATTGAGCCCATTTCTTGTGATGCACAAATCAAGTTCCTAAAGGAAGAGATAACTTTAACTGTGCACAAAGAAATACAGAATAGGATTGAGATAAAAATGAGAGGAAACAGGGCTGGTCAGATGATCACCCACTGCAGTGGGATGAAGCAAGGGCACATGTATAACCCTGTCAACCTGCTCAGAAAATCATCCCCTCACCAAGCATTAAAGCAGAGAAGCAAAGAGTTAACTTTACTCACATCTCCCAGCAAATGCCTGTTCCCACAATCACTGTCTCTTTTTGGCCAGAGTTCTGTATTTTTTTAGCTGTTCTCAACTCTCTTGTAGAGCAATTATTCCTAAGTGCAACTGAGGACATTTTCCCTTCTGCTCAGATGAAATTTATTTCAATTCAGTTTGGTAGTAGCTCCTCAGAGCACCTAAGAAAATCTCCTGTCTTCAGAGTCTTCCTTGTAGCTTCCCAGCAATGGGAAAGCTGCCAAAACTCGTGGGAAGTCAGAGGGAGAAGAGAGCAGAAGGAAAGAAAGAGGATCAGAGCTGCAGAGGCTGAGGAATGGGACACTCACCTGGCTTGCAGGAGATAGAGGCCAGGACAGAGATAAACACCCACATCTGGGAAGATTTTCAGCATTTCCTGCTCCAAATACAGCTCCAGAGCAAGTTAATCTGCATCTTTACCAGTACCCACCTTCTCACACTCATATTTTCAATCACAGATGTTTTCAAAGTCATCCCTACTCTCCAAAGATTAAATTTGGGAAAAATGTTCAGTCACGGACCCTCAAAATGAGGGTGTGCTTGGTTTGATTGATTTAATCTCCAGTGCAAATATTCACATCTTTCCAACCTGCTCCTTTTATTTAGGATTAACAAGTAAAAGTTTCACTTGAGCAGCTGTGCTTCCAACTCATGAATGTTTAAATTGAGGATAATTTGTGTTTCTGTTCATATCAAAGTATCTGCTCTATAAAAGTTTGGTCAACTCTACATTTTTATTGTTTATGAGCAGAAATATTTCTGGCTTATTCTATTTTATTCAGTAAGACTGTAACTTTAGTAAGATTTTAATACTGAGACTTAAACTACACAGATTTCAAATAAATTAGTTCACTGATGAAGGCACAAGAGAGAAAATATTTTAATAAATTGAATATTGCGTTTTATCTACTGTTTTCCCAGCAATAATGACTTGCAGTCTAAAATATAATTCAACTCTGACCATAAATATTCATAGCTAAGAGTCCTTATTTTCCTTTAAACTGTTCTGTGCTACTGGAAAGTCTAATGTTTCAAAAGTCAAACCTCATCATAACCAGATGTGCCCAGAAAAACCGTGATGCAGAAAAGTGGATTTCATTTCAAATAAATCATGAGGTGGAAACAGTGCTGTGTTCTGATGCACAACATTCCTGTAGGTACAGAGAAATCAAATCCAAGACAGGCAAAACTGGGATTGCACACCCAGATATGGGACATGAGACACTGTAGGCCCATCATGGGGACTATGCAGCCACTGATGGATCTCACCTGAAGGAAAGCTCTCCAGAAAGAAGAGACCAGCTCCTTTTTGAGCCTTGCTTTGAAAAGGCCAGTTCTGGGTCTGGGTATCAGCCCTGTAACACCTCAGGAGCTCATCAGGGGCGTGAACATTTCCTTCCTCCCACATTTGCAGCTCTCTGCTCCCCTCCCCGTGGCTGGGGATCACATTTCCCTTTAAGCCACCCCAGGAGCTGGCAGTTGAAGCAGGAGGAGACCAGGACACCTCTGACCAAGGCTCCCACCCTTAGATGCAGAGCCAGAGGCACTTTGGGCTGTTTGCTCAGTGTTCATGCACACAGTGCCACAGGCAGGGGAGAGGAAGAAAGGGTGTCTCATAAACCCCAAGACAAATGGGAAGACAACAGTAATTCAATTACTCTGCACAATGACGTTACCAAAAAGGATGAAGAACTTAAGCAGATAATTGTTTATCCTTTGTTTTCATTGTTGATTCAAAACTAATACAATTACTAGTGCAGGTGATGTCTCAGTTCTGATTCACAGGGGGGAGGCAGCACTTCTTGTGCCTTATGAGCTGTTAATTCAACATGACAGGCTTGACCTGAGGACACCAATAATGTTGTCATCTCAGCTGTCTGATGGCACAAAGCTGAACTGATCCATTCTCTCTCAAAGGGAATTCTGTGAATTTGGTGGAAGTGGAAACCTCTCAGGTGACAACTGTGTACAAGGGGAGCTTCTGTCTTTTTTTCCCCCCATAACTCATAGCCATGGTCTTCTTACACCTTGGTTTCACCACCCAAGTCTTTCCTGTGTTTCAGCACCAGCAAGGGAAAGGATGTGAGCAGGGGAGTCACCTGCAGAGTGGCCTTTGGTGCACAGGTAGGCAGCGTGGCTGTGGCTGGGTTCTTCTCTGCTCTGCCTCTGTCTCCTACTGTCAGCAGAAGAGAACTGCTTCCTTTCTCCTCTAATTCTCCCTGTCACTCTGTGGCAAAATCCTCACTCATGCTTTCCAGTTGCTTCTTCCCACAGGAGGAGGCTGGGCTTGTGCCAGGGAACCTCCTCTTCGAGCAGTCCCAGTTTAAGTTTCCAAACCCTCCCACACAGCCCCTACCAGGTCCCTCTGTGCCCAAGCTGCAGCCCAAGCACAGCCACCAGTGGCACATGGTACAAGAGGCCACTGCTGTGGCACCTGGGACTTGCTGCAGAGGGACAGATCATCCCAAGCCTGTGCAGAGCTGCCAGGCTGCTGTTGGGCACCTGCACATCTCAGGAACAACTGGAGAGCGGATCACAGCAGAGTCTCAATAGCACCCAAAGGAAATTATTCCCAAAGATTAGACACAAAATATCAGCTAGGAACCAGAGCTGTGGGATGCCTCTTCTCACAGCCTCCTCCACTCCTGTTGACAGAAATAAACCTGCTCAGCTGTCACTTTGGAGCTGGAGATGGGCCATGGGGAGGCAGGACGTGTGGGGGTGGGTGAGGGGGAAGGATTTTTTTTCTCTGTGAAAACATCCAGTTTCACCACTGACAAGTCTGACAGGTGGAAACCAATTAAAAAAAAATATCATACCCACAAGTGCCTGGCTTTTTTGGAGGAGTTCCTCAGATTTGCTCACTCCTCTGTAGTGACTGCTGGGTGCTGACACAGGGCGAGCCTTGTGCCCCTGGTGGCACTGCCCTCCTGCTGGAACAGGGCCTGGGCTGAGGTCTTTGACAGATGAGGGGTAATGTGGCCACAGTCACTCATTTGCACATTTTTATGAGCTCACACATGAACCACTCTGCTTGGAACAATGCTGCAGAAATGTTAACTGCAGCCTTTTGCCCCCATTTTCCCATGAGATGCTGACAAAGTGTCTCAGGAAGGCATCAGCTATTTCAGTTTGATGCTTGGCAAAGCAAGGACAAGGATCAGCTTATCTTCAGCATTCCATTTTCTATCACATACTCAAAAGGATCTAAATGAAAGTATCTGTAAGGCAGGTCCTGCCAATTCATCATCACTCGAGCTTGACACAAGTGCAGAAAATTAGTTCTTCCCTTCCTAGGGTCAAGTTTGAGTTTAAATACAAATATTCCTGGGAATCTGCATCAGAGATGCTAAACACCTCATAACAGAAAAAGCAGGATGGCAAAACCATTTTAGCTACATTTTCAAAATTCCCATGCAAAATAAATGTGCATTAGATGACTGCCTGAATTGCAGGCACTTCAATGTTTTAGAATTCCCTCATGAGCTTTGCTCTGCCAGCTACCAAGCAAGTTTCCCCCTGTATCCTGAAGAAAGTGTGGAGAGCTGCCAACACTTTGCAGGGTAAAGCTTTTCCCGAGAAAAGCTTTTCCAGAAAATCAACTTGCTTTTTGTCACTTCAGAAAAGCCCCAGGAGATCTGAGCCCTGCAGGCCCAGACAGAAGCAATCTGGGTTTAATGTTCCAAGAACAGATCAGACACCAAGAGCATCAGCTCCTCTTCAGCTCTGCAGGTTTGGGAAACATCACTCTGGTTGTGCTGCATTTCCAAGCCAGGATGCACAACAACCATCCATGCATTTCCCAGGGATTCTCCTCACAAACAGGGTAAAACTTCATCAGGAGCATTTGGGTAACCTCAGCAAACATGGCCAAGGGGCCACAGCAGTGCAAAGGGTTTGGGTTTTTCAGTAATTATCATGATGGGCTTTAATGTCAGGAGAAATCAAGTCACTGTTTTAATTTCTCCCAACTTTAGGATGGGTAGGACAACAGCATTTTGTGGCAGCAGCAACAACACTGTGAGTTGTTCTTTCTTAAATTAGAGTATTAAATTTAAAGTATTAAATGAGCTGTGGAGATCCTACTAAGAGTACCCACAGCAAGCAGCCCCTGGCTTTCCCTGGCTGACAGCAGGGATCTCACCTCAGTGGTGCAGTCTGAGCTCAAGCAGAGGAGCCTCTTTCTCTCCCTCCAATGCTCTTGTCACAAGCTCTTTTTTCTGCAGTGTTTGTTCACCTCTCAGGATGCTGCCCACTCATGTGAATTCATTTCAAATCTCACGCTTTGGAGCTTTTTAAAACATTTCCCCTTTCATGAGTGCCACTTCTCTTCAAGGAGCCACTGTGGCCTGGTGAGCAAAGCCAACATCCCCACCAGCAGAGCTGCATAACTCAGCTCCCTGCAGTGCAAGGATCATGAACACAACCGGCCTTCATCTCCAGTTACATAAGGGCGTTTGGGACTGCTTGGAAAATCACACAGCAAGGCCCCAGAACCCCAGCTTACCCATTCCTGCCCTAATAAAAGTATCTGTGGGGTGATGACTGACAGAAAATCTGACTTGCCAACATCTCTTACTCTGCACTCATGAATTTTCATCCTGGCGCCTTCCTCACAGGACTTCCCGAGAGCCAGGCTGATTTTATTGAATGTGACAGGAGATAACAGTGCCTTATAATAATTCTGCTTTTTTGCCATTGTGAAAACTATATAATGCAGCAAGCTCCAGCTCTCTGATGAGCAAAGGGACACCTGCCTGTGCCACAGGCTGTGATGTGGGCAGGAGAGCTCTGCTTGCCCTCATTCCATCCCACACAGAAGATGACCCAGGAGGTTGGAGCTGACGTCCAAAACGTGTCATGCCTCACTTAGTCTCCTCCTGGGCAGCAAAGAAGAAATTAGAATGGGAGCACAAACACACTGGAGTGCACCTCCTTCCTGAGGGACATCCTGCTAAGAGAGGGAATTCATAAAATGGTTCGCCCTGCCTTGTCATTCTAGTTCATTCCTAGAGACAGGCAGTTAAGCACTGGGTAATTCCACAAGGGAATCTTCTTCCATGGGCAAGAAAAATCTTGCTTTCATTTGTGAGACTCAAGGGAATTGATGAAATATTCTCCAAAACCAAAGGGAAGATTTCTACCTACATCTGTCTCTCTCACATGGGCATCACCACCATGTGTTAAAAGGACAGGAGATGCAGCAGGTTGGACCCTGGAAGTCTTGAGAGCACAGGAACAGGACCCACACGTGTTTGAGGTTGCTGCCCCATGTGCTGGGTGGGCTCTTGGCTGCACAGTGGCTCCCAGCAGTGGCTGTGATTCAGGCTGCAAGCACAGAAAAAACTGGCTGCACATTTTCTAGCTGAAAATCAGGAAGCTTGATGAAGATTAGAGCCAGAGCAGGATGCAAAATTGCTCTGAATTCTGGTTTTTGCATAAAACTACCAGTACAGAAATATAAGTATCCTAAAGGATTGCTCAGATATTTCATTTCTTCCTTTCAGCCCCATTGTTGCCCAGCGACTTTCAGGTTGCTCCACTTGTTATATATTTCTCCAACAATAATGAAATTTATACTACTTTCACTAGCCTTCAGTTTCCTGCACATGCTAAGTAACACTTTTGGAAACTGATACACGGAGTGTGTTGCTGTCAGTTGAAAGCAATAATTAATTAAGGTGCCTACAGCCATCCTTCAGGTGTTATCCTTGGCTGAGTACAGCCAAAATGAGACAGTGGAAGGATTACTCTGGAAAAGGGAGCATGGATATCATTCCTACAACCTCCAGCACCAAAAAGCTCCAAAAGGAACGTGCAACACTTCCATGCACACATACTGGAACATGCCCCACATGTAGAGGGGCACAGGCATGAATTTTGTGAGATCATGGGAAGAATTACTCAAAAAAACCCCCCATGGATTCTTGCAAAGGCACATGGCAGATTGTTCTTTCTGACTTATTGCCCAGCCAAGAGTTTTGGTCTCTTTGCTCTTCCCACTTTCCCATTCTTTGCTTGACATGGTGGAATTTCACCTTGATCTCAGGAAGGACTGCTGAACTATGATGCTTTTCCCTCATAGCAGCTCTCTGCACCAGCCTGACAACAACAAAGCAAAGCACGAGAGATGTAAAGAGTTTCTGATTTTAGGAAGATTTCAGACTCACAGCTGATTCTCAGTGCACTGATCCAGCAAAACATTTTATGGTGCTGCCTGTGAAGGACACCATGTGAAATTATTGTACTACATTTAATTAGCTCTCTGTCTCCTTTTCAGGTCTGCTACAGATATATATTCCTTTTATCCTGTTCAATTAGTCTACATTGCTCTCTTTCAACTTGTGTTTTCATTTAGCAGCGTAGCAGATTCTGTAGCTGGTTGTTTACTTAGGAAAGTGGAACTGAGGCAATTTGTACAGGAAAAAAAAAACCCTTCTGCCCTACAAAATGCATTAGTAGTGGCAGTCACAGACACAGACTCTTTCTCCTTCACTCTGTAAACCTCAAATAGCTGAAATTCCCCCTGGCTGCACTGTGTGAAGCAGGGCTGCTGCCCAGTTCAGATCTGTGCCATTCCTACCTCCTTGGCAGCATTTTAAAATCTGGAGAAGCCAATGGCCAATTCTATCAAAGTCGTACATCTGCCCTCCTTTGGACAGAGAATATGTTCTGATTCATTTGCAATTCAATACCTTATGCAGCAGAGCTGTGTTAATCCACCTGTTTGGACACTATCCTGGTTTGGATTAGCAGAAATTCCTATTCCTGTGTTGGAATAATATTCTCAATACTTTTTTTTAGTTGTGTTTTTCACTGAACAGGAAGACACCTTGGCAGAGGCAGAAGCAGACACAAACACAAACATTAACATAAACATAGCACAAAGTGAAGCAAAAACTATTGGCAGAAACAGAAGGACCAGAGGAGCCATAATCCAAAAAGCATCACCCAGGAGGGGTTGGGAGGAGCAGGAAGGTGGCTGAGGAGATGATGTGTGCTGTGCAATCAAGGACAATCACACACTAATTTTTACCATCACAGGCAAATACCAGTTAGCAAAGCATACCTCAGTGGCTTTTCTTATAGCCCTTGAAGCGGCCCAACCTGCAGCCATCACCATTGGATGATGGTGACACTGGAAATAGTAATATATTGTCTCATACACTGATGGCAAGGAAATCTATGCAGATCTGGTTTTCCTCCACAGTGAAGCAGAGATCTGGTCCTCTCCAAGCTCTCAGTCATTAAAAAAAATAATTTGATGGGACTTTGCCTATTCCTCCCTTCTCTGAGTTCTGCTAGGATTTCCTTGAGATGTGGATTCAACAGCCAAAGCAACTCTCAGAGAGCTCAGATGTAAAGCCAGGCTTCCAAAGTTGGAATTTATACACAGAGGAACAAGTATTTATAGTTTCTTTTGCCAGAATCTGTGCACAAACCCTAAGTGTATTTGTTGGTGAGGAAGAGAAGTGAATCAAGGTAGCAGTACATGAAATTGCATTAATGCTCTCTCTTCTTTGCCAACAAGAATTAAACTTGGGGCCAAAGGTCTATTCTTCACCTGATTTTATTATCTGGATTTAATTGTAAGCATCCGTTATCAGCTCTGTTCATTCTCTTCATCAGGCTCCAGACACACACACACAGAGTCACACACAAAAGCCTCCCCCTGCTATTCCAACTCTCTCCAAAATTCCAAAGCTCCAGCTTTCAGGGCAGCATCAGTGGATCCTGGGATGCCAGAGGGCAGCTTAAATGAAGGTGGACAAAAACATCCAGCCAGTTAAAAACCTGCCACATTAGAGTCAAATAAATAAATGTTGGTATGGCTGGAAGGAAAATGTAACATCGGGGTTTAGAACAGTGAGGATTAGAAAAGCACAAGGAAAGGATCTGTTACTGAAAAGGCAGCCTGGGGAAATGATCACCTTTTCTGTTTACCCAGTTTTGTCTGTAAGTCTATTTTTTCATTGCTTATTTATCACTCAGCTCCATTATGTTCTTCCTTCCCCATCCCCGGAAGTGTCCAAGGCCAAGTTGGACAGGGCTTGGAGCAATCTGGGATAATGGAAGGTGTCCCTGCCCATGGCAGACGAATTTTAAGGTCCCTTCCAACCCAAACCATTCCATGATTCTCTGAGTAGTCCTGCTGCCTACACACAACCCAGTTGTTTTGGGGTTTTCTCTCCCTGTCACCTCACAACCCTAGGCTGGAACCAAATGAGAGTGAAAATGTGATTTTGTAACACGAAATTTCATAATGAGCCCCTTTTCACATACCCTTCCAAGCACATGAATTCAGAAGTGGCAGCCTCAAAACAGCACCACTGCCACAAGTTTGTACAGAAAACTGAGGCCAAACACTCAAAGAGTCTTTATTTATTATTTCCAGCAACTGTTAGTAAGCACAGCCTAAACTCCACATCCAGACTGTAAGGAAAGCATTTGGAATACATAAATACCCCTGGTCAGTGGCACTGCCTGTGCTACAAATGTGCCTGCAAGAGACCAGCTTGTAAATCTGGGCCAGAGCCAGCTGAATTCAAAGGATGATTTCCTATCATCTCTGATAGGCTTTGGGATCAAGCCCAGCTTGCCTTAAATCAGGCATCTGGCACTTAAATAAACTAAAAGGTTTCTTAGTTTGTGGTTTTCAGTCAGGCTAGCAGCAATATGTTGTGCAAAGAGAAAGCTCTCATGTAATGTTCCTTCCTGGCTATAGCTTTGTCCCAAGATGACAAATTGTTTCCAAATAGATTCACATAGTATAATTGTATTATGGATGTTCTATGCATGTTTCTACTTGTATAAATCCCTTCCAGAAGCATATTTTCTATTAAGTATATTGATTTATATGTGTCAGAAACCATATGCTTAAAGGAAAAAGACAAAGTAAGTTCACTTCTTTTTTTTAAGGAAGAAGAAGCAGGAAATAACAGAGAAGAACTGCAATATGTAAGGGTAATTATCTGCTAAAAGAAGATATAAAACCTGTTCCAAAACAAGATCAGGTAAATGGGGACAGATCACCTGAGCATGAAATTAGCCCTTGTTTTTTCTGCAGAAATGTCCTGTCAGAGATTTGTCTGTTCAGTTGAAATCTGGTTTCTGCTCAACCCTGAGAGAACTGATCAAGTATTTGCATGACCTGATGGGCACAGATGGAGTTTTCATCTTGGCAATGCAAGAGGAAGTTGTCAGCTGTGCCACAATATCCGTGGTCTTGGCTGACTTGATAATCCTAAATGCTCCTGACACTGCTCTTCTATCATGCTCTGACAGCCTCTGGAGTTGGTTATTTCAGTTCTTGTACGCTTTGGACCTTCAGACATCCCTCAGCTGCTGCTGATTCATGAGGAGCAAAAGGGGACAATTTGGTACAGGAAGGACCAAGCCCTTTACTGCCACAGGACTCTCAGCTTGGTTTGTGCATCACTGACCTGCACTTTCCCTTTCTCATGCCTAGAAATAAATGTATGCATGAAACTGCTGGCGCTCAATACCTAGAGGATCTAGTTTTGGCCAAGAATTTTCTGTAAGGAATCCCATTTGTTAAATTCTCTTAATCCTAATTAGAAAAGGCAGTCTCTAACATTTATTGTTTTCCACATATATCTTTGGCTTTCACAACCTCTTAATTCCCAATGGCCCAAATAGTTTCTGTCATGTCTTGCTGATAATCTGTGATAAAACCTCTCTTAGTGTCATTAATCTCTCACGTGGAACCATGTGAACTTGCCAAAGCCTGTTTCAAGAGCCTTTGAAATCAATTCTCCCATTGCAGATGATCAGACTCCATGACCCTAGAGGTATTTTCCAACCTCAATGATTCTACGACCTGTCTTATAGATCAGGCTTTAAATGTGAGAGCAAATGTCAAGATTACATTCGTATGCACAGGGACTTGCTGCAAATTATAATTATTCACCTTAGGTTCTTCATTGCCAACTACTATTATATCAAGGCACCCATAGCTACTTCAGCTTTTATTATATTGATCAAACAACATAGACACAAAGCAAAAATTGATTTCTGAGCAGAGTGAAAAGCTCTTCCTTCAGCTCAGGAACAGCCCTGAAAAGATGCAGGCGGTGTTAGGGCAATGGGCTGCCCTTTGCAGTTTGTATCCTCTCCCAGGCTTGTCTGCCTGTGCTGCTGTCTCTCCCAGGTTTGTAGTGACATCCCCAGCAGGAGCTGCTGAGCCTTGAGCTCTCTGCCAATCATTTGTTGCTTCTGATGAGAACTGGATGCGCTGGGCAATCCCAGGGGAGGGTGGAGGGCAGGGAAGCAATTAGCAATCCACCCACTGCAGGGATGAAACCATTTGATCCCAACAGCTGTGAGGGCGGCTGGAAGGAGGGTTTTCTTGGATTGAGATGCCTCTTACTGCTCTCTTTTGGAAAAAGGACTGGAGGGAAAAGATAAATTGGGATGTAGTTGTGATTTCAATGTTTTCCAGTCTCTCCAGCCTCTCTTTTCAACAATGGCAGGATGTAAGATATACAGCAAGGGCAGAAATGTGGGAAATTATATTACTGAGAGAAGAGCTCAGGCCAAAGCAGTCTTTGGAAGAAATGAAATCTCTCTGAGTCATCATGTCTTTTCTCAGCATCTTTCTTTGGCTGATCTTTTGGCTATGGCCAGGTCTCCTGGCTCTCCTTCTCCTTCCTCCTGGGGAAGGTGTTTCATTCCATGAGTGGGCAGTTTTCTGGGGTTTGCTTTGGTTCTGCTCAGTGCAGAACTGGAGTCTGCCTCTGAGGTGGAAGCAGTGCTGGTGCCTTTTAGAGCAGAGACTGAAATGCATCCAAGACCTGGACGTGTGATATTTCTGTCCTGTCACATCCCATTAATGAGCAAAGTTGGTAAAATGTTGATGTTGTGGTAGAAGTTCATTCTGCCAAGTTTTATTTCATTTACTATAGCACCCCCAGACAGCAGCAAAGCCAAGATCCCTCTGGGTTTGATGTTGCTGTAACTTCGACACCCCTTGCCTACATTTGGTTTCCACTCTGGCCAAAATCCAGAGATTTGGGAGCATCAGATCAAAAATTTCATTTTGGGCTCATCACTGTGACAGGTGGGTGAGTTTACTCCTTTCATGTGTTGAAGATAAGCAATTTTTTTTCCTCAAGTATCAGCATAACTTTTATTGAGTCTTTACAAGCAAGACTCTATTGTTTAGTCAGAGTCATTGTTGCTAGAAAATGAATGGTTGTGAGGGCTGCTGGGGACTGGAACTTTCCCTGGATTTGAATTGAATGATAAATCTAAATTAACTCTGCTATAGAGATGAAGGGAAGGCAGCAGCTGTCATAAATCTGTGTCTTTGTGGAGAGAAAAGTGGAGCTTCCTGCTGATGTGCAGGTGGTAGCTCTGGGTTTCAGTGCATGGTTTGCACTGAAGAAGGGAGTTACACCAAGGTCCAATGAATCAAACAGCTGTAACTGCATGGAGAGAGAATAAAAACCCTCCATTACGATTAAAAAAAACCAACTTGCCAAATTATTTCTACCTTGCTCTTTTCTCTGTCTCAGAGCATGGCCTTATTCTTAGGAGAAAGAGCAGGTTCAAAGATGAGTCTGTATAACTCTTGGAGCATGACTGGAACAATTTCCAGCATTTTGTGCATCACTTTGCACTGGTTTGTCTCTCAGCAGATCCAGGGCAGATGTGAGAATCTCCCCTAGAGGCATGAAATGGTGCCATAGCAGTAATGACTTGCAGTGACCTGCAAGATAGGGAGCAGAAAATTGCCAGAATCTGGGAATATATTACAGTGAGCACGCCAGGGACTCCAGGGTCATGCAAAACCTGTCCCGGCCAGAAAAGCCTGTGCACTGCTGAGCAACACAGACCCTACAATTCTAAATTCACTAGGACACATGAGGATAGGAGAGAGAAGCAAAGGCAAACTGCTCAGATTTTCCAGATAGAGTTGTCTCTCCACCTCAACTTTATCCCTAGAGAAAAAGGGATTATGGGGTTGGAAGAGCTATTGACAGAGCTGGGATCTAGATGGGCCGTGTCACGTGTCAGTGGTTTTGACCACAACTACAGCATAAAAAGCTCATCATCCTCTCCTGCCTGCAAAGTGAGTTTGTAGTTTCCTCTGCTTAGAAAGGGAAAAAAGAAAAAAAGACAGAAAGATGGAAATGCTGTTCTACTCTTGTAGCCCATCTCCTAAAACATCACATCAGATGTGATAGCTGTGAGTGAAAATGGGTCACTCAGCTACAGCGAGTGACTTTAATTAAACTCCTTGGCAGGATCCAGGACAGTGATGTGTTCACACCTCTAATTTAATCTTTCTTGGGTGGTTGCACATGGCCACAGGATCCCCCTCTCTCCCTCTCCTCTGCTGGAATCCTCAGTGCCCTCTGCTCCCTCTGACCCCATCAGCCCATTTTCATATAGAAGACACAGGGAGAAAAGCTGATTGAGCTGAGTGACAGGGGCTGGGTTGGGGGCACTTTTGGGATGTGGATTGCTGGTGGTTTTGGGATGCCCCTCTGACAGCCTTTCTTCCCTCGCTGCTCTCCTCAGAGATGGTGAAGAAGGGCCAGGCTGGCACTGAAACAAGCAGCCCCCACTGCCCTGTGCATTGGGGTGGGAGGTTTTGGTGCAGGATGAGAGCTTTTGAGCCAGCCCTCTGCAGAATTTGGCGAGATGATGCATCCTGCTCTGAAGCACTGAGCTGTGCCTCCTCCATCACACTGGATTAGATTAAGCCCAGCAGCAGGACAGTGCATTACACAGCATCCTGGGGTATTAACCTGAATTTGTACTCAGTCTGTGTGCATCATATGATAATGGTTCCCTGTCAGCAGAGCTTGTTGGGGAAAGGAAGACTATTAATACAGACATAATGAAAACAGAGGGAGTGGGAATAATTACATTTCCTAGTTCTTGTTAGAGTCCTAGCGTGGCTCAGGGAGTGGCGTGCACAGCCTGAACATGGCAAGAAAGGAAGAAAGGAACAATTAAGGGAATCCAGAAATGCAGGGGAAAAGAAATACTGCCACAAAAATTAACACCAGACAAACAGCTCTTCTTTTTTTTTTTTTTTTCTTCTTTCCTGAAACTATATGCCACCAAATAAATAACTACTCATGGAGATCTCTTTGGAAACAGGCTAATTTAGAATTTCTGCCCCTGATAACAGACAAGCATTTGTTGGGTTTAGAGAAGAACAAGGTGTTTCTTGGGAAAGGTCTGAAGTTCCAGGCACCTTATTTCTGTCTTCCAGGCTTCTCATCAGAGGAATCAAGCTTGATTTAGCACTGATTACTGCCCATGAGTCACCTGTAATTTAGCCATCACTGATTTAGAGAGGTATCAAGCATCAATGGACGTGGAGTAGAAGCCAATGTACAACTGAGATTTTTCTATCAAAGACAATAACTTATAATACAGAAAACCAGGCACAGCTGATTTAAAAATGATCACGCTCTTGGAGAAGTAGTGGAAAACTTGTCAAACTCTGTCTTCTGCAGATCTATTTTTAGCAGGTACATATTATATATTCAGAAGTCCCTGGAGGAATAGATTGAATAGAACAGGTTTTTAGGATGCCACCTGACAAATGAGTCATGTGGTCAAGGTATTAGAGTGGGAGTGAGAAGATTATGCTTTAGTTCCTGCTCTGCAAGACCTGTAACCTCATATGTATTCTTCTGATGCCTCCAAAATAAATAAAACAAGAAAAACCTCAGTATTTTTGTCCAACCAGAGGGTACTACTGCGATAAATGCATTTGTGCCTCTAAGGCACCCAAGCAGTGCCATGGCTGCACCCTTATTAGAAGCAAGACATGCTCCACGCCCACCACTCACCTCTGGGTCACCAAGTCAGTCCAGACCCTCTAAGTGGAAGTGGCAGTCACAGGATAAATTGTAGGGCTCTGGGAGAACTGGATCTGTCATGTGCTTCTGACCCTGTCACCTGCCCTCTGCCCACAAATCCATTTATTCCACCCTTCCCCATCTTTGCAAGCTCCAATCTGACAGAATTTGGCAACTGAATCCTGGCTTTGATGAGAAATCTTTAGGAACTTCTTTGGGATATCTGCAAGGTGAGCACTATTCTAATTCTCCAGTGCTCAGGTATCTGGGCACAGGGTGGGAAATGTCTCCCATTTTCTCTTTAAATTATTGCTTTGCATTTGTTGATTCCCTGTCCTTGAAAGTGTTCAAAACCAGGCTGGATGGGGCTTGAAGCAACCTGGTCTAGAGCAAAGTATCCCTGCAGGAGGATGGAACGAGGTGAGATTTAAAGTCCCTTCCAACCCAAACCAGTCTGTGATTCTGTGATTTAAAGAATATTCAAACAAAAACCCTGCAGTCACCAGCAACCAATTTAATTTCCTGTGTCAGGGAATAAGTTTCCACACATTACCAATAAATAGAGGGAGAATGTAATAATTCTAGAGAAAAATGTTGTTCCAAAGGAACTCAAGTGGACTGGAATGGAATAATACAGCACAAAAAAAAAAAATCCCTATGTCTATCCTCATCACCAGCTACTGCTAGCAAGTACAGCATCAGCCATACTACCCCAAGGCTGTCCTGTCAGGATCAATGACATCTTTAATTAATCTAGCCAAGACAAAAATAAAGGAAAGAAATCTCGGCTTTCAATATTTTCCTGGTACTCTGTACACGTCACAGAGATGAACTCTGGGGAAGGGAGTGTGATTAAAGCATTTTGGTACCCAGACATCCATCAGCACTCCCTGCACTGCCAGCTGCCTTGCAAGTTGGATGGGAAGCAGTTGTCTGCACCACAGAGGGATCAGAGACTTTTAGCTTCTGGTCTTTTAAAAGCCTGGTTAGTCACAGAGATTTTGTCGGCCCTTTCCTAGGGGCTGACCAACAAATTTGTGGTGTCACACACTCCTTCTGAGGATATTTGCTTGTGTTCATTCAGTAGCTGCCCTCTGCTTCAGTTTTTCTGGAGAAATCTAAGAAAATATATTAATCTCTCAGTCTCTAGACCCCAGTTTTTATTTTAAATTGCCTCCTTTGCTTTGCACATGGAAGGTTTGAGAGTGAAGCCGCCCAAGGCCACAATTTAATTTGAGTGAATCACACCTCTAAGCAGACCTGAGAAATCAGAGTATTGGCAACACCACCAGCCCAGAGACAGCCCTGCAGATCATTGCATGGTCTGAAGTAGACCAGATTGTTATTAAATATGATCTCAGCACAGCTAATGTTTTAGAAACTAGGAGTTTATTAGGCTCGATATTGACATTCCAATCTCCAGCAGTTGCCAGAACAAGCACAAATTCATCTTCTGGCTGACTGGGCAACCCTCTGCTCCTCTCACATTGACAGACTCAGCTGAAGCACATTTGCAGTTTTCTTGGCAGATATGTCAAGGATTTTTGCCATCTGAGCTACCTCAGGCCAAATTCATTCACTGCCCCGTCCATGCACAGCCAGCTCGGGACACGGGGCACACCACCTTGGGGCCAGGCAGCACACAGGGTGAAACAGGACACCTCAGAGCCAGGAGAGCCTGTGACACTGCCAGAGGCAGGTGTGGCTCTAGTCCTGTCCAGCTGTGGCACTGAGAACATGCAGATATGTGTTTGTGTGTGCTGGAATCCAATCCAAACCATTCCTCCTCAGGAAACATTGCAGCTGCTGGGATTGTGAGGAAATACTGTCCACAGTGCATACCTGAAAAACAAAAGAGTAATAGAAAGCATTTTCTCTACTGATTCAGCCTCCCCAAATGCCTCTCCTATTACTCAGGGAAGTTTTTTATACTGTATTTTGAGTTCTTGATGACTTCTTTGACCAGAAGGCAAGGGATGACTCAGTGCTCCTGTACCCTGGAGTTCAGGAATGGTACCATCAAGATCTTTCAGACAGCTCAGATGGCTCCAGGTAACACATCTGTTCCCTGGAGTACACAGAAATTCTGAGTCTGAGGGGCTGAAGAAGCTTCTCTGCTTTTAAACATGATCATCTTTTGCCACAAGTAGCGCCCTGTGCTTGTTACAAAGCACGGTTTAACAAACTGTACCTCAAAACAACTCCTGCTACTGCCACTTCTGACCTTGTATTGCACAGGATCACTGGATGAAGCAGGGCTCTCTTAGACTCCCTGGGTTTCTGTGATTCCTCAAGAGCAGGCAGAATATCAGATCTCTCTGGAGGGAGCACACACAGGGGGTCCAGACAAGGATTTTTCTCATCAAGGGAACTGCCTGCTGTGCTTCTGCAATGTTCACTGCAAATTTGTGTATATTCCTCACACATTCATACCAAAGAAGGTCCAAGGCAGACATCAACCACTTCTCATCCTAATGAAAAAAAACCCCTCTAAAATGCTGTGAATACCAGCTGAACACACAAGTGAAAAGGGCAGCAATTCAATTAGCCAGCCATTAATTATTAACTCAGTATTTGTTTCTTCACTTTCCTGAGGAAACACAGAAAACTCTACGATAAAAATCAAAATGGATGATAAAAGCAATCCCTAAGTGTGTATTTATCAACTCTCACTTTCAAATTTGCATAGAGCTGCCACCTGTAAGAAAAAAAAAAAAGTCCTGTTTGAATCTCATTTCAATCAAGCCCACGCAATGAGCAGAGGGATCCCCATCCTGCTGAATGTGGGTGGCTGGCAGCCACTTCAGCTGGTTCTGCTTCCCAACACCTGCTGGTGATTCCAGCAGCTTCATCTGCAGGATTTTTGGCTGCCTGCTTAACTGGGTTTTTACAACTTGTCATCCCTGTGAGATGGGGATGGTCCAACCTGCCACCTCCATCTGTCAGAGACTCCAAATCTTGGCTGTCCATTCTTCTGCTTCTCACAGCACAAATTTGTGTAATTTGGTCAGTTTGCACCTTTCCTGCGTTCCCTGTGTGAGTGCCATGGTGACAGTCACTGCACATCTCTTGCTGAGAGGCAGCACCCGCTGGAAACATATTATATATGTTTATAGATATGTTTATAATATATATATAAAAAATATATATTAAGCTGCAGGCAGAGGGTAGAATGACTCTTCCTAAAGAGTTATTGCAGTAATTTTGTGAATAGACAAGGTGGGGAAACAGGTTCTGCAATCTCACTTGAGTTTCACAGAACCTCAGAATGGTTTGAGTTGGAAGGGACCATAAAGGTTCTCCAGTGCCACCCCTGCCAGGATTAATAGGATCTCATCTTGGAAGATGGAAATCTAATCATGGGATTAATCATCTTCCCATGGGACACCCAGGTTGCTCCAAGCCCTGTCCAGCCTGGCCTTGGACACTGCCAAGGGATGGGGCAGCCACAGGTCTCTGGGTAATCTGTGCCAGGGCCTCATCACCCTCACAGGGAAGAATTTCTTCCTAAAATTTAATCTAAACCTTCTCTCTTCCAGTTTAAAGCCATTCTCCCTTATCCTGTCACTATTTTAAAACTTAAGGTTTAAACTTAAGTCTGACCCATTTCTTGAATCCCAGCCCAGAGTCTTCCCCGAAACCAATTTTCTGAGCTGTGGCCGTGATGGGATCACTTTAAAATTACCCCTTGGTTATCAGCATCACCACTTTGATCCCATTCTCTTTCCTCTCCCCAGGTGGGACAACATTCAGCCCTGCAGCTCATCTCACTTAAACTCCATGGAAGGAGCAAGTCACAGGTCAGGCTGAGAGTAGCCAGAATGTGGCCTTTAGGAGGGGCTGGAATGCAGAGGGGAGAGCAGAGGGTCCCCAGGGAGTTCAGTGTCTGTCAAACACACACCAAAGCTCCAGTTAAGTGGGCTGTGGAAAGTTTAATCGGGAGGCATTACCCCAGACTGAATTCATTTGTTGGTGTGCAATGTTAATGAACCTTGGCTGCTCTGGCTGAAAACAGAGCCTGAGTGTGCATTATTTGGAGTGCATGCATTAGCCACCACTAGTGCCTTAATTAATTTTTGCAGAGACTGTGTCCGAAAGGAAAGGTTATGGAATAACAAGTGATAACGGACTCTTATTTTATTTGCTGCTCTTCCCTAATTTATGGGACATTAAATGAATGGCAGAGAGAAATAACTTCTTTTTGTCAGAGTTATCCATGTCGTGGGCAAAAATGAAGCATGTATGTATTTTAGAAATTATCTGAAACTCAGATGCAGAGAAGTTCAGCTCTGATGGAATTCCCTTTTCAAGGGACAATCTGCCTGCCAAACCCCAGACATTTTTCATAAAGCCTTTGGAATCTGCCAGGTTCCTGTAATCCACTTGACTGATGCTCCAGCTCTCTTTAAAGAGCAGATCTGCATGCAAGCTACATGCCAGGACAAAGGAAACAGTGCAATTTCAAGAACTGAAAGCCATCAAGGCTCTCTGGCAATGCACTGAGGTTCATGAAAAGACATGGACCTGGAGAAAAAGGGCAGGATTTCATGAGGAAAAGGGGCTGATTGATGGGAAGACAGAAGAGGCCAGAATGGAAGACAAAGACAATGTCAGATTTCCTGGAGAGAAGGAGAACAGCTCTTGAAAGATGTTTTTTTCTTTCTTAACAAAGATCTTTGCATTTTGTTAAAGCAGATTATGGAGCAGTGCTCACAAAAGCAGAGACAAGGAACAGGATACCCAAAGTCTCTCCCTGGGGCAATGTCCTGACAAAGGACTCAAAGCCTCAGCTCTTCATCCCTGAATGGCACTGGGGAACCCCATTATGTCCTTTGTATCCCCAGGCCAGGGAGAGATCCCCCTGATCCTGATCCTGATCCCAGGGCAGTAGTGGCCATTCCTATTTGCACAAACCTCTCTTCAGATCATCCTTGAGGATGTTCTCATGCTGGAAATATGTGGAATCCAGGCCCATTCCCTCTGGTATGCCACAGCTGGTCTGTTCTCATCATTTCCTTCACTCTCAGGTATAACCTCTTTTACCTTCACTCCCTTTGCTGTCACTTCTTCATTACTGATGAAACAAACAGGGGAGTTTGACTTTTTTTCACCAAATAAATATACGTTTTTTGTTCCACATAATTGTACCTCAATTTAATTGTGCAAGGCTTGATTTTGCCTCTGAGGGAACCATTTGCACACACAGACTCCCTCCTTCAGATATTTTCCTTTGCCTTATTGCTTACAATGAAATGTAAACACTCCAGTCCCTGCATGGTTCTGCATTTCATTGTGCCTCATTTCCATACTTCAAGTTTCCTAGCAAGTCACACTCCATGATTTATAGCAAAAGGAAAATAGGAGACCAATCTGTCAGCTCTGTCATTGAAAACCCGACACATTAGAATGTCTAGAGAATTGCCCCTAATCAAACAATTAGTGAAATTACAGTGTATTTAATTATTGGTAAACTTACCACATACTTTTAACACAGAGCAGTCAAAATCCATTCAGAAATTATTTTCCTTTGGAAAGCTGCTTTCTTGTGTCAGGAAAATATTTGCCACGTTCCAACTTCTCACCCTGGATTAGTAGAGTCTTTCATGCAGACAAGGATTACTGTATTATTTGCAAACTTATATATTCAAATGCTGATGATACAAGCAGTATTTTCTTCAAAGTCTGGAGTACAAATTAAACACTGAGAGAGATTAAAATCATCTAAGGCTGTTCTGAAGACCACAAGCGGACAGTGAGGGTGACATGGAGGCTTTTCCAGTTCAACAAGAAATTTAATTTTACAGAACTTTAAAGCCAATCTCTGGCAAAAGCTTTACACAAACTGGTTTTTTCTACTCCTTTAAAGGTTCCAAAGATCCAGCTTTTTCCACCAAAATTATTTCTGACCAGCCTTGGCTCACAGTCCTGTCACAAGCATCTTTAAAGAAGAGAGGAGATGCACAATATTGGCCTGGAGAGGAAAAGTCATCTGCAGCTGTAGCTGTCAGGAGGATGCAGAGCATCCTGCAAAGTCCTGGCTATCAAGAGCTTAAAGATGAATCACAGCCACCTGGAACTGCAGAGAGGGAGAGTGAAGCTATCACATCTCAGGATGAAGAGCCCTGTTGCAGCTTTATAGCCTTGCTCTCATAGCTAAGGAAAGAAGCCTTTTAATCAGCTCAAGGGAAGTGTCCTTATCACTCCAGACAGCAGCTTGTGAGCCTTCCACTCCTAATTCGTGACTTAAATAGAGGAGGGGAGAAGAAAGGTCCGAAACAGGAGATTTAATGAAAAGCCTTTCTTAAATTCGTGTGATTCATAGGTAATTCTTTACTGAGGTTTTTCCCACTTTGAGCCATCAAGTAAATGCCTGTGAGAAGGATCAGATGCTTTCTCCCAGAGTGTAAGGACTGAGAGACACAGATTTAGAGCTTATTCATACCCAGCTACAGAACCTCCTGTGCTGCACTTTTTCATCTTCTTTTGCCACACAGTAGGGAATTGCTGGCAGAGGAGCGGTGGAATTGCCCAAAGCCCCCTTTGAGGGAGACCAGGGTGGGCAATCTGTGCCATCTCTGACACATGATGCACACTTGGCTCTGGCTTAATGTCCCAGAGGAACAAAATTCAGCACGTAGAACCTGAGGTCAGACACTGCAGTAGGGTAAATAAAATCCTGTTATCTTCAGATTGATCCTGGGTATCCTCCTAGTCATGTATCAGTCAGACAAAAATAGGTCAACAGCAAGGAAAATGGGTGATATTTCATGTCTGTGATGCACCAGGAAGTAAAACAAGAGGATTTTATTCCACTCTAGCTTTAAGATGAATAGGGTTGCAATGTGTTACAATGACTATAAAGCAGTCCTTGGTCAGACCTTTTGTATTGTTTCATGTAATAAGATGGTGGTGCCCAAAGGACATGGAGTATTTTATCCCTCAGGATCCTGTCTCTTAGTCCCTTCAGCAATATTTCTTTCCCAGAAAACAAATTTCATTCTCCAAAAACTGCCAATTGTGTCTTTTTGGGTGCGCAGTGCTGAGAAGGAAGGAAACATCTGGAAATTTCATTTAACAAACTTAAGAAGTAAGGCTGGTTTTTGGGGCTGCATGTTCTCACTGGAACACCTCCAACTCCTTACTCAAAGCTCTTTTGGTCTCCTCAGGGGAAGCATTATAGCAGTACTGATGTCCTGATGGATTAGACAATTTCTTAATAATTAATGACAATTTCCCTATGCAGCTTGGTCAGCATCCCACTAAACAGCACAAAACAAATGAGGTAACAACAAAATAGTTAACCAGGAGGGAAAACAGGGCAAGAGCTCTGAGTCTTCTTTAATCTTGCCATGCACCTTTGAAATCCTAGTGTGGGCAGACTGCAAACCAGGGCCAGTGCTCCCAGTCCTCAGAGCTGTGTCACACTGGCCTCGTGGCTCTCAGCCCCTCGCACCTTTTGCTGCATGGCCACTGGAGCAGAAGGTTTGGCCAATTTCTCCTGGTACTCGGAGGATGAGGGATTTCCAGTGGGGAGAGCTGACATTTTTACCTCTGAAAAAATTTCTCATGTTCAATTGTATCACAGGTGCCTAAGCCACCATCTCATGAAAAAGTAAATACAATTATTGATTAGACATATATCATAATTTCTCTGTTGTGTTTTGGCAAAAACCAGTGCCACCAACTTTCTGAAAGCATTGGGATGTTGGAAGTTTGGAGAGGGAAGGGGAAGGAGCTGCAGCATTACCACTGCAGGCAGGTCCTGCTTGTGGCTGTAAACACTTTTGGACTGGCTTTAAAATACTCCAGCACCATGTGCACTGCAGAACTCAGTGGAGGCTGTGAAACCTCTGTGGAAATTTGCAACATGTTGCAGCTGTCAAGTAAATTATATATTGGGGCAATGCCTCCAGTTACTCCTGATTTACCTGGTTAAAAGTAATCTGGGTAGGACTGTGTGACCTGACAATTTTCAAAGTCAAAATATAATTAGGCATAATTAGGAAAAGACACCAGCTGGTAGGAATGACTTAAAGACAGGTATCAGTTAAACCCCTTCTGAGTTAGAAGAGTGCAGTTGGTGTCAGTCAGAGCTTTAATCCCCCCTGCACCCTGGCTCTTTGCTCTTTGCCTTGTGTTCAGCTCTGCACTGCACTGAGATTTCACACTCCAGTTCACCCAGTGCTCACCTTCCAAGTCTTGCCAGTTCTCCTGTAGCAAACTAAACTCACAGGTTCTGGAGGCTGTCCTTAGCGAGTTCCAGCTGTGGAGACAAATCCTGGTTCCCAAGTGCCTTCTCAGGAGAGCACTGAACTAAACAGCACTGCCCCAACCTCTGCAGTTTGCTTTTTGAGCTTCCCCTGCACTGTCTGGGGGGAGCTGCCAGTGCTGCTCTCCAGTGACTTTGCTGTGATTGATGGTTCCTGGGCTCTGCTCTCTGGAGCAGATTTGGGGACATGAAGGGGTTAATCCACATCATTCAACAGCGTCCCCCTTGGCTGAGCCAGGAGGATGGGAGAGCTTGGTGGTACTGCCCTGCCCAGCCATCCCAAGCCTGAAAAACGCCAGTGCTGGGAAAAGGTTTGAAACCAGGGCTGTGGATTGTGGCTGGAGGGACTTTCCCGGGCTGGAGAGTCCTGTGGCAGATCCTGGAGGAGCAGGGAGAAAAGGAAGGTTGGAACAAGATGAACTTTAAAGTCTCTTCCAACCCAAACCATTCTGGGATTCTGTGAGGAGCATTAACAAACCCATCTCCTTGCCAGGCTACCTTCTGCCAAGAGGTTTGTCAGACACTAATTCCTTCAGGAATTCTTCCTATCAAATGAAATGAGATTAAATGAAACAAAAGCTGATCATTTGGAACACAAACCCAAGAGTTTGCTCACACAAGAATTCCTGTGGAAAATGAGTTCAAAGCCAAAAGATGTGGAATATCTCTGAGACACTGAAAATCAGCCTTTCTTTCTATTTTTTCAGGACACCTAAGGTTCTCCAGTCCAGCAGGAAAGCTGGAGCTCACTGTAACACCTGGACACCCTTTTTCCTTCAGTAGTTACAGACTAACAGTCTGTTTCTGTAAGACACATCTACAAATGACTGATACAAAAAAAAATCTTATGGGATTTGTGTTATGGGATTTTCTGGTTCCCAGTAGTATGGCCACACAAAGAAGAAATACATCTGGACTTGGAACAAAGATCTATGTGACAGGATAAGGCAAAAGATCATTTTGAGTGTAGCTGGGGTAAAACAGATTTAGTACTTAACGACTTTTTTGGTTTTAAAGTTAATAAACACTTTCTTTGTTATTCTTCCTCTTTAAAAAATAAAGTCACTTAAGATTTTTGAAAGTTTCTCTCTTGCTGGTTTGAGAGTTGCCTGTTATTGCCTCAGGTTAGCAGTAATCAGAACAGAGCATTCTGCAAAGGAGCTCAGGAAACTTTCCCCAGGACATCTCAATCCATTCTCTGGACCAGTGTTTTCAGCTTCCCTGTCTGTGGCTCTGCATTAACATGATTTATGTGGTTTTCTCTTGGCTGGGACAGGGGAGCCTCCTCTGCTCATCCATCACTGCTTTTCTCTGAGTACCAGCAGCAGCAGCAGTGGGTATCCTGTGCTGTAGGAAATAATGCACTTTCTAGTCCTTCATGGTGTTAATTCTCCAGATAAACTCAATGAAATCCCATAAGGACTGAAGTGTAGTCAGCAGCAGCCCAGAGAAAGAGCTGTGCTGTGGAAGAGAGAATTTCTGGTGTGAATCCATGGCTGCACTCTGGAGATAAGATAAATATTGCTTATTTAGCTGTCACCAGTAATGAAGATTTTATTTTCTACAGGCCAATATCAGTAAGCATTAACACATAACTGCAGCAACTCTGGATTATTGAGCTTTTTTTTCTCCTGGTTTGGAGGGCTCTTTCTGGCTTGATTTTTTGTTTGGGGGTTTTGTGGGGTTTTGTTTGTTCTTTGTAGGCTTGCTTGGGTTTTTTCTTGTTGTTGCTTGTGGCTTTTTGTTTGCTTGGGGTTTTGTTGTGATTTTGTTTTGGTGGGGTTTTTTTGAAGTTTCTTGTTGGCAAAGTTTGTTTATTGGTCTGTGGTTTTATTTCCAGAAAATAAACAGAGTGAGCAGGTAGAAGAAACACCGACAGAAGCCAATATTGACTGGAGACTGGGGCAAAGGGGAGGATAAAGGAAAACCCATCCTGAGGACACCCCTGCTCCTGTTTTCATTGATAGCAATTTTGGACACAAACAGAACAGATTTGCCAGCTACCCCTGCTGCTGTTCAGCTTGCAGAAACTGGATTGTAACATGAATTAGCCTAACCCCAGGAAAAGCAAGATAAACATATAAAAACATATCTAAAAAACAAATGAGATCTTTACAGCATTGATTCAGGGAGAAACTGAACTGCTCTGGTTTCAGAAGAGCTGCTCTTCACACAGACCCCTGGAAGCCATGTGTGCTGTTAGGATAGTCACAGGTGTCTGCTTGCAGCTTTTGGAGGAATCCCTTGTGTTTTGTAACATTCACAGTTACACCTTAAATGAACTTCAGAAATCTCTGACAGAAGCACAGGAGCTCGTTCTCTGCTCTTTTTTTTTTTTTTTCTGGTAGAATTACTCACAGTTTACACTGATACATGAGAATAAATAAACCCAGGCTGTTCACTAACATTCTCCAAAAAGCTCACTAAGGTAACTGTGCCTTGATTCCAGGCTCACCTCCAGGGCCAGCAGAGTTGGTTTGGACACCCAAAGCCAACACTGAGCAAAGTCCTATGGGAAAGTAGAGTACAAGTGAACAGCAGCACAGCAGCACTTCCAGAACTCCCACACTTCCCTCTGTTCCCTGTGGATCTGCAGGAACTGTAATGTATGCAAGGGACTCAGTGGGACCCATATTTCCTCTGAAAATGTTGCTCACAGGAAGCCAAATTACATTTCTTCATTCAACCACACCAGTTAAATTTGCATTTGCAGAATGAGTATTAATTTCTTCATGATTTTTTGCTCCTCAAAGAGAGATTTCTTGTGGTTTAGGCCATTTCCACCACATGTGCAGATTTCCCACCCAGAACTGTGGCTGCTTAGTTACCACAACCTTGTGCACTGAGGCCAGTGCACATCTAATGGAGAAACAGCATTTACAGCACAGATATCAAACATCCACATTTAAATATTACTCTGAAATTCAAGGTCTGTGTGCCAGCAATTTTCATGTAAATAAACAAAGGTGTCCTATTTTAGTGCATCAGCTCCTCCCTGACATGGAAGGCTCTTCCAAGATTCCATGTTTGCTCCAGGTTAGAGTTCAATCCTCGTTACACATGTGTCACTGTGGATCTGCTGAAGAGATTTCAGTAGCTCTCACATTGATCCAAATAAGAAAATTTGGATTGTACTGACTTTGCCCAATGTGCCATAGTGGATTTGTGAGAGACATGAAATCAAATCCATGAGTTCTGATGTACTCCCTGCTGTTCTGCTCCTTACACAACACTTTGTTACATAAAACTTTTTCTGGGGAAAAAAAAATAAAAAAGGAGAGGGAATGGAAAAAAATAGCATCTTTTTGGTTGTGAGCCAGTTTTCCGTATCAACATGGCAGTAGCATGTGAAGTGAAGCAAGATTTCCTTATAGCACCATGTGACAAAGCTAATCAAAATAAACATCCAAAAAATAAAGAAATTAAGGGTGAGGTAGCAGACTGTGGGGAGAGCAGATGGTTATTTAAAATAACAGCAAATTTTCCATGCTGACTGCAACTATAGCTCTTGTCACAAACCATTGTTGTTAATGGCAAAAGAGAAGGCAGCAACAATATCAGAGGATTTTGTGGGTCTGGGGAAAGCAAAAGGATGAAAAATATATGGGAAGAGGGAATTTTCAGCTCTCTCTAGCAAATCTGCTCCAAATATCAGCAGCACTAGAGCAGAGACAGGAGAAACAGCAATGCAGCAGGTGGAAGGAAGATCACATTGATCAAATTTATGACATAAAATAAGAGGTCTCTCACAAGCCCAAGGATCAGACACTTGTGTGAAAGGAAAATCTTTTGTCTCCTCAGGGATGAAAACCACAAAACTCACAGTTTCAAGTACTTTGAAGCACAGAAAAGAGGGTCCAGACCCTGAGAAAGGAGTTGGGAAACCAAGACTGACCTCAGACCATTGCTGAAGTCATGGCTCAAGACCAGCCACTCTCTCCCAGCCTCAAGCACAAATCCACAACTGGAGCTCCAAGTCATGGCTTTGGCCAAAATCCTGATTTTTTGCAGGCTCTTATTATGAGAAAGGATTCTTATTTTTAAAGGCAGTGTATGCACCAAGATGTGTTTTTATACAAATTCAGATTAAAATGTTCTGCTGGAATCCCAGGTAAAAACAGGGAGCTGCAGCTTCCAAGGTGAGAGGACGCTGCCGGCCGAGTGCCTCAGGTCCAATGGAGAGGGGATCCAGGAGCCTCTGCCTAAAGTTGCTCTGCCCACTTTGTACTGTGAATCCCCCTTTAAGGCTGAATAAAAGAACTAAAAATCAGAAATTGCAGACAAATTGCTGCCTCTCTACTGTTGAAGTTTCCAGAAGTGAGCTGTCAGCACGCTTGGAGAATGGCGAGCAGCCGGCTCCGCTCGGCGCTGCTAAAGCGTTTTCAGCACTCCAGACACTCCAGGATCTTGGCACACTGAGCAATAAATGCAGAAGCAGCATCTTTTCTGTCTCCCGCAGAGAAGGGGAGGTAGAGGGACATAGTCTAAAGCCCCAGAAGCTGGGATGACTGTAATAGAGTTTGCAGCTGCAGCTTTTGCCAGGGATGAGGGGATTCCATGGATTTCACAGCACACACCACGGGCAGCTGTGTTGGTTGTGGTGGTACCACCCTGAGCTGGCCTCTGGCAATACTCAAATCTAAGAGACCCACCCTCCCTTATCACCTGCATTTTCCCATCCTGCCAGCTTGTTCTGCCTGTCTAATATAAATGTTTGTGCTTTAAATGACTCTAAGGCAGCTTTTCCAGGGGCTATTTCACTCCTTTAGCAAAAAAAAATTTGGTTTCTGAGTTCTCCATTGAATGGCAGCTTCAGATCTGTTGCATCAGCTCCTTCTCAGGCAGATACACCTCAGTTCTTGTTTTACACAACTTTCTACTTAAAAATACATTCAGCAGCTCTCTAAGCAACAGAAAGGACAAAGGCAATTGCTTGTCTGCCCAGGAAAACAGAAAAGTTCATCTGCCCATCCTGATGAACTACTGCAGCTGAACAGCAAAGGAAATTTAAGCATTTTTCTAATTCTCTTCCTCCTAAGGGATCTTCCTTGCAAAAATTGACTGTGTGGATGCTCACAGTATTTAAAATCATGGTCGATTCAAAGATGTTTTCTGAAGAGAAAGAGAAGTTTTGCTGAGAGTCTCAACTCCTGGGGACTGGACTTCAATGAAGATCCTTCTGCAGCATTATCCAGATTAATTGTAACTCTAATTTTCCTCAGAATTCACACATCTTTGCACTGGCTTTCCACACCTTTTATTTAAACTCTGATATTATGCAACTATTTTATATCACCCCTCATCAGCACATTATCTGAACACTTCTCACATACAAACTAGGAGAGAATATAAACTTCAGTTAATTCTTTGCCTTTCCTATGCTTTGGGTTAATACCTCAGCTTTCATAGCAGCTTTATTCATTTTAGACATTATAGTTTCTTCTTAATATGCTATTGCTTGGTTAAAAGGGATTTACTGAATAGAAATCTTGTTTTCTAAAGGAAGTTCCAGGGTTATGGTACAAAGGTGGGAGAAAGGCTCTGGTAAACCAGAGGAGAATCCCAGACCCCCAGTTTGTGGGGTAGCTGAGCATGGTTAGAAGGACAGAGGACAAAAAGTAATGAGGAAAGCTTTAGGAGAGCTGAGAGTGAGTGCTGAATCCAAAAGGAATTCCAGGAGGGAATTCAAGCCCTGTCTCCTGTGTCAGGGGCAGATGTGGTGAATCATCCTTGCTGTTGGGGGAGCAGAGCTGCAGTTATACATGGATGTATCCTAATACCAGATTTCCTAGTTCCTGCCAAAGCATTGGACTAGAGCTTCTCAGTCTGTTTAATTCTGTTTTGTAAATGTATCCCACCTCAGTGGTTGAAGGAAACCACAGTTTATCACTTTCCTCATTGCTGAGGACCTTGGAATTCTGCACAGCAGCTCCATCCCAGATTCAATCTGTCAGATTACATTAGAGCCCTTCAGACTTAAAAAAAATGGACACCTGGTGAGCTTCTCTATTATATTTCCAAAACTTCTTGCACTTGGCAGCATTTTTCAATAAGTTTCTTTGCAAATTAATTGTCAGTATGATTAGATTCTTATTCAGGCGCTGCACACAACAGTTGGAATGTCCATGTCACTACGGAATGAAATACAAGATTAAACTCACTGTAAAAGCAGAAGGAGATCAGTGACTGGCAGTTTTTTGCTTTTCTTCCCTTGGTTTGTTTTTTCTCTTGAAATTAAAGTTCTTGCCAAGTTTTACTACCCCCAAAATCACATGTCTATGCCTCTAATAAACAACAGCTAAATGATTCTCTGAACAGTCTGTTCTCCTCCTGCAGAAACCAGGCAGGAGCCCACCTCCAGCTGGACTTGGCCACTTCTCATCTTGCTGTGCCCCTCAGAGAAATCCAAAAGCACCCAGACAAAGAATTCTGATGAACTTAGTCACAGATTTGCATTTAAGGATGTGTGGGATTGACATTATCGGACAATTTATATATATTGGGAATCAGATGTTTGGGGTGGCCTGGTGAGAAGAAAAACACAGAAAAACAGAAAATTTGATTTTTATGAGAGTGGGGAAGCACAGGATGTACCAGAAATGTTGACAGCAGCACCTCTCTTGCAGTTTCAAGACATAACTCTGTACATATCACTGAAAAAGAAAAAGAAACACCTACAAAGGCACCATTACTGCTGCTGCTGCTAAACCTCCAATAAAATTGCTTTTCTGATAAAGGTGCACTTCTGCTTTACGTGAAGTTTAAGAAAAATCTGAACAGAGACTCAAATTGCCTTTTGAAACCATTATCTCTATAGATCCAACATTTAAAATAAAATGTTTGCTACTTAGAACAGTTTTATTTCAAACAGTTTCATCTCTGTGTTAGCTCTGAGTCAGGATTTTTCTCAGAGGCAGATTTAAAGCATGAGGATTAACATCGGACTTTTTCTGATGCTAAGAGAAGTTTGGGTCTGGATTCACAGCCCGTGGTACCCAGAGTGGGGAGTGGTAACCTGTGAAAAACTGGAGAACTAAAACCTTCAGGCTAGAAGTGGTTACTGCTCTCTCTGCCATGTGCAACAACACCACAGAAGGGACCCCAGTGACATCAGCAGGGCTCCCCAGGATGCTTAAACACTCTTAAAACCATTTTGCCTCAGGAAGCCAGAGCTATGTTTAATCACTTGCAAAGTTACATTGAATTTGAAAGGAAGGAACTGTCATAAGAAGTTCCTTCTTAATTATCTTGCATTAATTTTTGGTTGCCCCCTTCCCCTGAGATGACCTGAATTTGTAAATCCTGTGAGCTCTGGAGTCTATGGAGCCACTGCATCAAGCCCAGAGCATTACAAAGAGTTCTCGTTCTGAGGTTGAATGCAAAGGCACAAAAAACTAAGGATGATTCTAAAGAACATTCAGGTTTCCAGTTGCTAACACCAACAAGACTTATAAAGCAGGAAAAATACAGCTGCGTCCACCCAATTAACATCCATTTGAGATCTGATGCTTGATCCCACTTATCTTAATTATAATCTTTCATTAACGAGATAAAGAGAAAAACAATTTTAATATAGTATCTCTTGGCAGAAGACTCACTTGAACAGAAAATTGAGAAAAAAATTTAGACTCACAATGCAGTTAATAGTCAAAATGAAAAGTGTTTCCTCAGCTGCCCTCTTGTTTACAATAGGTCACAAAGTTTTACAATTCCATTATCTCCTGTGATTGGTCATTTTTTACAATGTAATTGGCAATTGTTGCTTCAAACTGAAAATTAAAATGCAGGGTTTGGTGACAAAATAAGTTTCTTTTATTAAGATGTATTATAGAATTAGGAGCAGCTCCTGTGACTGAACTCAGTGGATTTAGCCCAGTGAAATAAAACTTCATCATGTTTAAATGGTTTAAAGTACTGTTTGCTCATAACTGAAGAGTAAAGGGAGCAGCACAAATGGGGTATTCACTGTTCCAGTAAGTTTGTGATCTTCATTTTCTAGAAATATATTTGTCAAAGAGCTTCCTATTATGAACCTGATTATTACCTGTATTAGAAACAGGAGCCTCAAACAGCAATTGTCAAAATTAATTTCAGAAATTGGCCTGGAAGACAAGTATAAAGGCATTTAATCAGCAATCCTGTCTAATAAAACTGATTAGAAGAGAACAGTTTTGCATGAGCCCACCTTGATCATAGTGAGAGCAGGTAGAAAATGTTCTGAAATTGAATAAATTAGCAACAATCCCATCGGGGCACAGAGATAAGGTAATATACAGATATGAACTGCAGCAATAAAAGGTAAAGTGGGAAATGAGATAAGATTATTTTTCTTAACAGCTCCACTAAGTTGATCCAAGAAGAACAACAAAAAGAATTCAAAGTGAATGCATATTATTATGATCTTCCAGATCAGACTGCGGATATAGTGGAAAATTCATCAGCTCTCCCTAAATCCCTTGAAGATGAATTACACTTCTGCACATGTGTACACAAACAGCTACACACCTGATATGTGAAGTCATTTTCTAAGGGTAGAAATATTCCCATTTAATCCCACCTTTGATCATGGAATATATCCAGAAACCAACCATACTCCCTTGCAATGGAGAGAAATGAAATGAAATTAAATTGATTTAACAGCCAGACACCTTAAAACAACTTTAGGAACTGCTACACACAAAACTGGGAGAAACACAAAATGGGGAGAAAGTGCCCCCTTCCTTGCTGTGCCCAGGGATGAAAACTGCCACAGACCATCCCAGCTGCACACTTGAAAGGCAACAGCAATGAAATGTTGTCCTGAGCAGGACTGGAGTTCCTAAAATGAGAATACAACAAAAAATCAGCTCTGGGGATGAACATTTGGCACCTGTACAAGGACAGCAGTCACAGCAAGCCCAGGGCTATTTCTACATCTGGGTTTCTATTGCTTTCACCGATGAAAATCCTTCCCATAAAAAACTAAAAAACAAAATAAAGGAACATTAAAATGGTGAGCCCAGTTTAAAGGGCATCATTTAACAAAGGCAATGAACAGCCCAACACAAAAAATTTGCCACGAACAATATATTTTCCACCTCTTATTTTAGGTCTTTTTCCACTTGGGCTATGGAGCATTTGGTCTTCAGATTAAGAAGTAAAATGGAGAACAGAAGACCCAGATGTCAGGGAAAAAACACATCTTGAGACAGGTCATTATAGAAGGGAATTTCTGGGAAACTCACCTTTGTCAAGGTAGATTTGGTGGAAGGTTTTTTCACTCAACAGACCTGGAGCATTTTGCCCCCTGACCAAGGTCAGGTGGTTCTTGTAAGGTCACAGAACCTTTCCTTTAAAAGCATCAAACAAAACATTGGTAGATGCAAATTCTAAACTTACCCCAGCTGTAAATATTCTCTAGTGGAGACTTAGTCATTCAAATGAAAAATTGTGGTGATTATATTTAACATCATCAACAGCAGAGAGCACTTCAGGTAACAGCCTCCAGGGAGGGGAAATGAAACACTGGGGATAAAGCCATCCTTTAAACCTTTTATATTTTTATTATCATTGCAGAAGCAATTCAGAATTCTGGTGTTCAATGTTAATAAGACAGATTATAGTTCACCTGAGCCCCAAATTTCCTACCGCTAAGGCAAAAGAGATTTTACTTATTGTTTTCTTAAAATCCATTGAACTCTATTATATGACAAGGTGTACCTGGATTCCAAACAAACTTTCATCTGCTTCAAATGGGGGATTAAAAAAGAAAAGCTTTTGAAAGTCACATATATGTGACTCGTATCACAAGTCTGCAAGTGAACCTTGGGCCTAATTTAGTCTCTCTGAAGTTACTGCAAAAAGAAATCTTTCTTTTTAAGGTTTTGGTATGTCATAGCAGCCAAGAAAGCTTGAAAAAGAGCTATGTTCTGGAAGACTTGGAGTTATCTCAGGTATAGTAAGTTTGGCAAATATAAATTAGACATTAAATTTTCCTTCACATATATTCAGTCCCTAAAATACAAACTGCATAGAGACATGGGAGTTAACAAAATATCCCTTAATGAGGATAGTAGTTAACAAATGTACTGATTTTGTGTGAATGAAGGGTCAGCTTTGCCTCTGCCCCATCCAGCCAGAACAAGACTCCTTGGCAAATGGGAAAAATTGTTAGTGAATGAAGATATTTTTAAAAAGAGGAATTTTGTCCTCGTTAATTCTTTCGGCCATGCAGCAGCATCTCCAGTGTGCTAAAGAACAGGCATGAAAAGTTTAGGGAATCACAGAACTCTGATAGTTCTCGGATGTTCCCAAATTATCTCTCCAAGAGCAGATCTGTAGCAAATGCTGCTTCTCTACCCCCATTGCTAAGGGCTGACCAGAAGCCTTGGGAAGGCAGGAGAAGGAACCCCCAGAGACATTGGCACCCTCTGTATCAGCATTTCCTTTTCTCTGGGGACTGTAAAAGTGGGAGTAGTTCAGATCTCATCAGAGATGGTGTTAAGAATGGGAGAAGAGAGCGAGAGCTGCTTGATTTCTCCTGCAGGGACTGGAGGATGAGTCAGGAGCACCAGGATATGTAGGTGGGATCCAAAGCCCTGTGTGCATGATCAGCCTCATCCCTCACCTCCCTGTTCCAGTCTGAAGACAAGAGTTTGAGTTTTTAAAAGTATGACCCCCAACATACACGGTAAAATCAAGTATTTTCTTTCTAAGTGTCTCACGTAGATAAACGGTGAAATTATCTATTATGAAAGAAATTAGGGCCTTCCTACCTTTCAGAAAATGCCTTACAGTTAATACTTTACCTCTGATGCTCTCTCAAGGAGCATAAAACCAGCATGAATGGCTGAGGCAATTGAGAAATCCTGAATAGGAGGAGAAGCTGTCTCTTTGCAAAAAGCTTCCAGCCACAGCTTGCTGGGAAAAGCTGTGGAATGTGCTCCCAGGCTCTGTCCCTAACATGATTATGCAGAATAGATGATAGCAATAGTGCTGCCCTGCCACCACTTACATTTGCTCTCTTCAACTTTATGTAATTTTCATTGAATTTAGGTCCATCAGGTCTATAGGAGTCATGTGAAAATGAGATCCTTATTCAAAGCAATTGATGTAAGTTGAAGAAATGGGAAGTGTTAAGACTTCTGTCCATTATGCTAAGGGAGGAAAATTGTCCCAAAAATGCAAAGAGAGAAAATCTATTTAAATGTGCAAGTTTCCAGTTACTTCCATTCCAGGAAAAAAAATTTAAAAAAAAAGAAGTCTGTGAAGCACAGCTGTGCTCAGAACACTTGGACGTATGTGCTCAGGTGGGAATTATGACATATATGTAACATTCCTGGCAGACCTGGCACAGCAAAGGCTGCAGGAATCTCAAGTTGGAGTTGGAAGTGAATGCTCCAAACTTCAAATATCAACTTTGAGGTAGAGGATATCGAGCAAAATAAACAAGGATAAAGCAAGACCAGTAATTGAAAGGCAGACCTGGATCTTAGCAAAGTGGCAGAGCTCACTGGCCAAGTCAGCCTGTGTGAATCCACTACAAATTCCTGCAGCTCCAGAGTGTAAATGAGGAGCTGCTCTGAGTAGGAAACAGTGCAGAAAGTGGCAATTAGAATTCCGGATGCAGTAGAGAACTGCTGATCCAGTGGGCAGGTTCATGCAATTAAGTCTCTGATGAAGATATATATATAATTTACCAAACTTCTTAAGCAATCCCTCATTGGCATCATTGGCTTTTACATCATATTATAGCACCTCATTACAGTTTATAAAATCCTTGAGTTTTGCCACACAAGCTGCAATGCACTGAAATAAATTTCTGCCTGCTGAATCAGAAACCAGGAAGTAGCCAAGTGTATCAATCCATAACAAAAACAATTGCACATTCTACCTTGGTGATATTGTTAGCTGTATCTGTGCCTTTCTACAGGAACAGATTTATATATAGATAGACTATTTTTTTTAGCATATTTTTATATAGTGATGTCAGTCATGACAGTGTTGTCTACAGCCTTTCTTTAAACCTGTTTATTTACTTGAGGGTTTTTTCTTTGCTCCTGAGACACCCTAGGCAGGCACATGGTAAAAACTGACATTTTTTTGGCTATGAAGATGGAAACACTTCAGATCTAACCCAAATACTTTAAATTACTGATACAGTTATTTTGGCTTTTTATTTATTTATTTATTTTGTCTGTGTTGTTTTAGAAAGAATAACTGGCTTTGCAATATGTGCAGTAAATTACAGGGGAAAAAAAAAAGTTAAGAGTCTCAGACCTGAAAAATAATAACCAATTATTGGTTATTATACCCTGTCTCCTCTTACAGGTACCTCCTAAACAACCAAATAAACAGAAAACAGAATACATTCTATAGAGAATGCTATTTTCACTGACATCAAGGGATTTTTTCTCTTTGATTCATACTTAGAGTTAAAACTACTTTTTTTTTTCAGTTACTCTGATTTAATGTTATTAAAGATAGTGGTGGAGTCATTGAAAATGATGAAGGACAAAACTCAGAGATTTTAGGCAACACCAGGCAAAGTTGCTCCTGATCCAGGGCTGCCTCTGCCTGGTTTGAGGCAAAGTGACCCAGGTTAAGATCATCTTCTAGCAATGGAACTACTGCAAAAATATTGATTTCTCAGAATCCAATTTCTTCTCTAGGTGATGGACAGTGAGGAATTTGGTTCAACAGATAAAGCTCCAGGATGAGATGTATTGGTTTATCAAGCATGCCCTACTGTGAGTAATTATACACTTCACACCTTGAGGAAAGACAGAATTACACAGCTCTTGTTTTGCTGCTGTAAATCAAATGAAAATTTATAGTCAAACCAGAAGTGTTTATAAAACAAAACAGGAGATGGGACAGGACTTATTTCCATGACCACTGAGAAGAGAAGGCCCAGTCAGCAGAACTCTGTGGACTCGTGTTTCAGATACACACTGACCCTAGAGACCTATTTCTTCAAATTCAGACATTCCTTGACAAGTCACCTGGCTTAGGCCTGATTGGTTTTACTCATTTATCATCATTGCAAGCCAAATTTCAAGTGGACTTGTTCCTTCCACAGCTTTCTGTGCTGTTTTCTGTGCCAGCAGCATTGCCTGCCTGGCTGTGGCTGCAGCTTGTCCCTTTTGCCCCAGCTTTGGATCCAGCCCAGGAAACAACTTTAGGCATCACCCACACATTGTTGCCTAAAGGATGATGCTGCTGAAAGGTGCTTGTGAATACCCTTAGTAAAAATGAATTGCCAAAAAAGGGCCTTAAGAGGATCTCTCAGATCCCTGAGCAGTTCTGAGTGTGCTTAAAGGAGCACATGTGCTTCATGAAAATTTGCTGCCACCCTCTGCCACAGCGAAAGGCGAGTGTGGCTGTCGTTCAGTGTCAGCTAGGCAGGGCTAGTGCTTCCCTGCTTCCCTGCTGAAGATCCTTTCTGCTCATGCTGGCTCTTTGCTATTTTATAAACCAGTAGTTGTGGTTTGAAAGGTAATTTCTTTTAAATGTCCCCAAGAAGAAAGGGATTCGCTGAGCAAGCCTAATTACAATGCTGAAACCGTCAAGGGAGGGAATTCCTTCTGGATCTGTCCTGACCAGCTGGGCTAACAGGACTTTAGTCTGGCTGACACTTAGGCACTATCAGTAAAAAATCACCTTTAGTAGAACATGTTCTGATGTTGGCTTGGGCTAGCCAAGGAATCAGGAATTGATCCTTGTGCTCACCTTGAGCTTGCTTATTATAAATCCACTGGTTCATGTTTATGCCTTTCTGTAAGCCTGGGGTATGATGGATTTGTTAAACTGGAAAATCAGTAAGATGGCTTTTCCTTCTCCAATGCCCTCTGCGCTGGAAGCTTTTAAAGCACAACAGCAGCAGTAACAAACGCCTCTGTGCATGCTCAGGAATAATTATTTGCACTGTTTCCATCTACTTTTCTAAGGTTTGCCATCTGATGCCCACCTAATATGAAGCCTCTCTGCTGGGAGAATGAGCACAACTGATCACAAGGGAAAATTGAGTTTGGGAACATATGTCTGAGCAGAGTGGATCCCCTGTCTGACAGCTGCTGCCCTCAGCCTTGCTGCTTCACCCCTATTTTGATTTAAATTCCCTATTGTGCACCTGTAAGAAGCTGCGCAGGGCAGATCTTGAGAGTGAATTTTCCATTCGATGTCCTTGTTTCATATAATCAAATATACCTTTAAGCAAGGAAAAAGGCAATTAACTGGAAGAGGAAGAAACAATGCTGCTCTAAAGGGCTTTGTGATAAGAATCTAACAACAAACAGCTTTATCTTTGTGGTTCTTCCTCCACAGGTTTAATAGGGAGAAAACGACTGCTGTATCAAACTATCTTCACTGATTTATTAAAATATATGCAAAATAAACAAGCTCCTAGTTTTGGACAATTCCCTGGGCAGCTCTGTTACAGCAAAACTTCCCACAGATTTCACAAGGAAAAAAATGGATTTTTAAAGTACAGCTAAAGCTTACAAATCACATCAGAACTCTTCAGGAGGTCCTCGTAAGTCACAAAGGATATTTTATTCAGAAATACTGAAATGTGCTGAGGCACTGAGATTACTTATTTTGTCGGAGGATTTAAGGATCTGAGAGTAATTTGGTGCAGGATAAAGCTCCAGAAAAATGTCCTTCTGCATGTTCTTCTTACCTGTATAAGGAAAATCCTGTTAGATTCTATATTTAAGAAGTTCTAAGCCCCTCCAGCAAAGGTTAAATGGCTGGGTTTAATGCAAAAGTAGGCAGATGATACACTTTCACAAATGTTCATGAGGCACACCAAAAAATTACAGGATTTGGAATAAAATTTTTGCTTTGTTAAGGGCACTAGCACATGGTGTTCTAAAATAATGACAGAAATAGTTGTAGCCATATTGCTTATCCCAGAAATCCAACACTTCTAGGGAGAATGCCAAATGCCAGGCGGATTTCTCAGTTGTTGCAAAGTCTTAGAAAATTAGTGATCATCCTTAGGGAGGAAACACTGATCCAGCCAAGGGCTCAGCACCCTTAAGTGACACAACAATCAGCCAGGTTTTCAAGGCTGAAAGCAGCCTCAAGAGTAGGAAGAAAAAGAAAGGAATAAAATCATACACGTCTTACACAGCCCAAATCTGCTTTAAACTCAAAAGGAGGATTTCAAATTGAACAAGAGAATTGTAAAATTTTCTGAAAAATATGTTCTGTAACTGAAAAAAAAATAAAAACCAGTCAAATTTAATGAGGGAAAAATTAAACTCTGGTCAAGATCCAGGTGGAGGCTGTACATGGCATTATTATAGGCTCCCATATGTTTGTTTCCTAGAGGCATTGATTGTGACAAGGGAATTTAGACACTCACGGAAAAATGTAATTATTTGTGATTGAAACAAAATAGCAGCCAGTTTATGCACATACTGCTCCTGTTGCATTAATATTATTCTACTGAAGTAAATTGTTTTCAGATGCCATTGTATTTTCGGAGGTAGACATAGGTTTTTTTCATATTCTGTTTCACATGTTACTTTTTTTAGCCATCAGAACTTAGTGACATAAAAATTGCTGTCTGAGTTGACACAGTTATTCCCTCTTGATGTCTTTAAGTAGGAGCATAATGTGACAGATGAGAGTGCTGAAACTCTGTCTCACACAGGCTTAAAAATAAGTTATTCCTACAAAACTTTGAAAACTGTTCTACAGGGGGAAAATTTTTGTACTCTGAAATTTATTGCTCCCTTCATTTTTCTATGCCTAGAAAACGTGTATGAAAACAGGGATTTAGTTGTTCAGGAACTCATTTCCTCCTGCTGTGCAGCCATCACAGGAAATCGTAACGCTTTCTCTCAGCAGCAGCTGAAGTCTAGGCAGAAGCAGAGATCAAATAAACACTGAGAGATTAAACAGGGCCGAGATTTAGGCTGAGCTTAACTGCAAAAACATGAGGACTTGTGTTTGAGACTAGCAAAGTCCTGTTGATAGGCAATTTGGGCTCAAAACAAGGAAACCAGTGTGAAGCCTGAGCTGTGTGAAGGCAGGTCCAGCACAGCCAGGACACAGGCACAGCAGTGGCAGCAGGCAGAGGGAATATTTCTGAGATTCCTGGAGGCTTGACATAAAGAAGTCCCAGCAAGATCTCATCACTTTGGAGCTCTCACAGAAAGCTGTTCCTAGAGAACTTCAACAGCATCTAAGTCAGGCTGGAGTCACAGAATCCTTTCCATTCCAAGAGGCCAGACTGAACCCCACTGGAGAAGAGGATTCATACCCAGGCATCCACATCCAGGATTAACACTACCAAAATTCCTAAGGCTTCACATATGAGGTCTTGGGTTTAACTCATTTCAGATGTTTAATGTTAGATTAACCTGTTTGTGGTATTAACTACATCAAACCCAAAACAATGATACGAGTCAGCTCTTCGGGTATGAACAGGTACAAAGTTCAATTTCAGAAAATCGCGTCTTTCCCTTCCTGTTTTTTATTATTTGGATAATTTGCATTAAAATAATGTCTCTGCTTGTAAGTGTTGGCCCCCACTGCTTTATTATTGACTCAGAACACTCATTCCTTGCATATGATGTGATCATTATTTGCTGTTGAAATACTTTTAATGTCACAAAATGGATTAAACCTTCAAGAGAGGAGTGAGCTATTGGAAAACCCTATCACCTAAGCAACAGCAGTCCTATTTCATGCCTGTGTGTCTAATTATACCTAACAAGGCAAAACCCCTTTATCTCTCAGGGAATGATACATTCTCCTTCTTCCCAATTTTTTTTTTAAAGCTTAAATGATGGGCAAAGCTGGTAGGTTCTGCATTTTGTAACCAAGCCAGGCACAGCTATTTGTTAAGCATCAGTGCCACGCTGGTATTTGATATAGAACGATCCTGTTGTGACAAGGAGGACTGCTCAGGGAGGAGGAAGCACTTGGGACATCCTTCCACCGTGGCAGCTCCTTGGGCCAGACAAGCACAGGCCACGAGGGCAAATGCTGACCTGGCCAAGCCTTCACAGACCCAGAGGGCAAGCACTGGGGTGGCCGAGGCTTCCTGGGCAGCAGTGCCGGCCCTCAGCCGCACTGTGACCCACCAGTGCCCCCGCCCCAGTCCCGGCGGGGACTCTCAAAATGCAGAGGAGAGCCCTGGAGCCCTGGCATGGCAGCGTTCTGCCACCTCCACAGCTGCCCAGGACACACTCAAACATGCCCGCGCTCCGTAAGGCTCTTTCAGAGCCCCAAAAGCCGCTTCCAGAGGCCCCCGAGACTTTCCCCAGCTGATCCCCGAGCTCTTCCCAGGCTCCATAACGCTGTTCCCAGAAGTCCTCGAGGCTGTTCCCGGGCAGTGCCGCGGCCTCGCCCCGTGCTCAGGGCCCGCTGCCGGTGCTCAGCTCCCGCCTCTGGCGCTACGAGCGCGGCGCGGCCCCGTCCAGAGGAGCCCCATCGAGCCTGCGAGGCCCCGCCGAGGCTCCCCCGCCCCAGCCCCGGCCCCGGCGCGGCTGTGCCCGGCTCCCGGCCGGCAGGAGC
>VWYI01022569.1:49814-102117 GCA_013399455.1 Anthoscopus minutus | reverse complement strand
CCCGCCCGCGCTTCCGTCCCCCGGTCCCCCCCCCACGCGCCCGGGCTTTGTGCGCGCGGGCGGGCGGGCGGTCCCGCCGTCACATCCCTGTCCCTTTCGCTTTCCCTTTCTCTTCACCCTCCCATGGCGGCCTGGTTCACCCTCAGGGCGGAGGAGGACGAGGCGGAGGACGAGGCGAACCTCTGGAAGTACGATTCCACCTGGGAAGGGGAGGAGGAAGAGGACGACGAGGAGGAGGAGGATGGCGGCGGAGGCGAGCCGGAGGGAGCGGCGGCGGAGGAGCCGGAGGATGCGGGGGAGCAGCCGGGGCAGGGCCGGGCGCGAGGCTGCTGGCACAGCCAGGTGCGTGTGGGGAGCGCGGAGCGGAGCCTGCGGGGCGGGACGGCGTGAGGGCACCAGCCCTTCCAGTCCGGGCCCCGCAGCCGGAGCCGCTTCCCGACCCTTCCTTCCCCGCTCTCCAGTGCACAGCCGCTTATCAGCGGCCAGGCTCCGTGCCGGGGGAGGCTCCGTGCCGGGGGAGGCTCCGTGCCGGGTGGGCTCCGTGCCGGGGGAGGCTCCACGGCCCTTGCGGGATCCTCAGCACTCGATGTGTCCTCATCTTGAAGCAAATCCCCCCTGGAGGAGGGGGGGCTTACAGGGGTGCTGTCACTTCATGACTCCTCAAGATCCATTACATTGCTATAAGCTGGGTTTTAATTTGTCTTTCCCCAGCATTCCCCGTGCTGTGGGTACTTTATCCCATAAATAGAAGTTCTGTGTTGTGTGTGGCGCCTGCCTATTCACCATTGCTGATGGCTACTGGATTTGGCATTGTGGCATTGATGTTCTTTTAAGTTTCTGATTGGTATCCTGAGCTTTGTATGGTGGCCTTCCCTAGGCTCTTTCATGCCACCGCTAAAAATCCATTACATAACATCTGCTCAATTTTAAAAATGAGCTGTAGCTCTTTATTTCTTATAGTCATGTTTTATTTCTTAGGCAGCATGTGTAGAGCAACTTTGAAAACCAAAAAGTGGTGTGTTTTAAAAACTGGAGGTACATGTGCAGTTTTGAGCAAGGTGCTGCAAAACACAAGCACTTGTGTCTGGTGTCTTACAATAATATTTATTTGAAATAAAAGGAATTTGTATGCATTATCTGAGGTTTCTGTTCATAGCATCAGTGTTTTCCAGTTTGACATTGGATGTTGGTAGCTTCTCCTCCAGCACTGCTTTGGTGAATACAACTTTTTCCTTTTCAGTACTTGCTATGTCAGGCAAAACACACTACAGTCATTTAACTCCTCCTCTTTCTGGCAAACAGAAACCATTCCTTCACTTCAAGTTTCATTTCAGCAGGTCATCCTTATCTTTCGAGTATAAATAGGCAGGTAAAGCTTTCTAATGAATATACTTTAAAAAGAGCTTAATATTTCTTTCCTTTTTTCTTGCTTAATGAGCATTGAAATATAGAAAAAAACACTTCTGAAGAAAAAAATAAATTCTCTATGCACATAGATCTGGGAAAGGCCAAAGGTATTTTTGGGTGGAATAGCTGTAGTTCTGAAGGGAAGAGGCAGAGATTTCCTTTGAAGATTTTTGCAGGTTTGAGTGCACCCTATCAACTTTACTTTTGTATGTGAGTGAAGTTCACAAGCTTTAATAACTGCAGAATATTCCCATTATTCTGTTTGAATGTGTTTGTTCTTCAGGTTCTTCTTTTTCCTTAGAGCAGCTCTGGATGGTGACAGCTGTAAAAGCAAGGACCATGTTTTCACTCCAGTGAGTGGACTTTTCCAACTTTGCCTTACAAAGGAGGATGTTGTTGTCTCTGAGACTTTCAGCCCGTGGAATATCATTCATTTTTAAATAAGAGCTCTTCAGTAATCAATGTGTAGTCACCTCTGTCTGACAGTGCCCAAAAATTGTAAGGGCACTAAGAATGAATGCACAAAGAAGCAGCAGTAAATCCTCTGCTAGCCATTTATGTCTTTGCAGCCTGTCAAAGGATCGGTTTCCCAAATTTGTTCCTACTTCTGCTTATTTTACACTAATTCTCATTCTTCTCCCCTCAGCTTGGATGGGTTTTTTTATGCCTGAAGCGGCTAATGTCTTTCTTTAGTATTAAGGTTAGAGTTTTTTATTGTTATTTTCACTATGCACTTTCAAAGCAAACTTAAAATTCTGCTGCTGTCTTTGCATTTCACTTGTGTCTCTGTTCACGGCCTGAAGTTCCTGCAGGTGTGTCCTTCCAGCTTTTTTGCATTTCAGTGCCTTCAGCTTCTGCTAGTGAGCTTTGAAAACTTTTGGGGTTGTGTTCATTTCAAGAAGTTCCCTCTGAGACTGCTGTAACATCTGGAGTTCACGTTTTAATAACAAACCCCATAGTCGTTCCTTCTCCTAAATCTTCATCAACAAAAGGTTTCCATCACTCTTCTGGACTCTTACCTTTTTTGTTGCTGTGCCTTGTTCACAATCCACATCCCTTTTGTTTACAGCAGCTTTCCAGCTGATTCCTCAGCCAGATCCTCTTTCTGTCACCCTCTCCTGGTTATGTTTTCTGTTTCCCTTGCTCTTCCCACAGCAATGCCCATTCTGCCTGGTGTGATGCAGGTTTGGAGCGTAGAACCCACTTAGTTTTGCTGTGAGACAAAGAGGTATTTGATTTCTACAGGGAAGTTTCAGCCTTTCTGTTTGGTTTGTGTTTCGTACCTGGAAAGAAAGGCCTTAAGTTGGAAGTTTGTAGAGATGCAGAAACAACACCTGCTTGGAGGAGCAAAGCTGAGTTTTGCTCTCTTTGCTTCCCCATCTTGTTCTCTGGATTGCTGTGCTCCTGACTGTCTTTTCCCTGGACCTGGCTTCCTTCTGGACAAGCCTTTTGCTGCCCCTTACACCATGGCATTGCATCTGTCTCGGTATCTGCACTGACTCTTCAGCAAACCAGTTCTCTTCCCAAGCAGGACCCAGTCTGCTTTCTCCTGTCCCACCTGTGTTCAAGGATGTTACTTTAGAATCTTAAATGTAAAGAATTTCTGGGATTATTTGGTAACTGAGGATGAAATTGTCATTAATGGCACGTAACTGTCATCAGGGCAACGAATGTGTGACTTCATTGCAGGAAAGTGTTAAAAATGTAGAACAATTCCTGCCTTAATAATTAATGAACTAGTGATCAGTGTTTATTAGAAAGTGGTTTTATTTCTCTCTGTGCATGTGATGTTAAGAAATATCAAGTGAGGTTATGAAGTAACTTGGGAGACTTTTTGCTGCTTCTTTCTTCTAATTTTCTTTTAATGCTTATTTTGCAACACTCTGCACATCTTACCCGCATTCCCAACTTCCCTGTTCCCTCTGTGAGCTGGCACTGAACCCTCTGGCTGTGCTCTGCTTTGGATGCCCTTTATTCATGAGCAGTCTTGTTCCTTTTAGTGCTTCTTAATTCACAGAACACTGTAAAATCCTGTTATGGTTTGGGATGAGATGGTTCAGCACTCAGCAAGATTAAACCTATCTATGTTGCTTGAGAAGTGTAGCAAAATCCCTTATCACTGAGGTAATCAAATGTATAAATAAATATGTATATATTGCAGTTAAAATGCACTTTAAACTAAGTCATACTTGCAACTTCTATTTCCATGAAGTTCAGAGGAGGAAATGAAGCTGTTCTTTGTGAATTCTGTCTAAATGTGACACTTGGAATGAATATAGCACATCTGTGATGAGAACCTGGTGCCTCTTCGTGTGGCACCACAGGTTTTTCTCTGTAGCAATTTGAATTATGCATAAAATACAGTGAATTCAGCTGTAACTAGGTAAATCTGTCACTTGGCAACTAATAGGGATCCTGTGAGTCACTGCTGTGGGTATTCTCATTTTGTATCTATTTTTTGTTTTCTTTGGTTTGGTTTCAAAATGTTGCAACTAAATGTATTTTATTTCCAGGATCAAAGCTCAAATTCCTCACTGCTGTCTTGGAGGGGTTTTCAGGTAGGCTTGACATAAAGTTTGGTTACGTGGAAAGATGGGTAATAATGAAGATTATGATTGGAAGAGAAGTCCATGTGGCTCTGTTGCTATCCACTGTTTAAATCAGCAAGGCTGATCTTGAGCATAAAGCAGAGATGAAGAAAACTTATTTCAGCAAGGTCTGCAGGGAGTAAGAATCTTGAATTCAAGGGCTATTTCTACATCCTAAATTCTGCAATTTTAAAGTATAGCTTCTGTCTTAGGGTTTATAGCAACTCAGAGACGTGTCTTGCTTTAAATTGAGTTAAGGAAAAACAATTACATTTTTGTATTTGGGATCTCTAGGTTGTTCTGATCTTTTCCACTGACAAACCCAAGTGGGATAAAAGATACATATAAAACATAAAAACTTTGATTAATAAGGTGAGAAGGAAAAGGAAATATTTTGGTTACAGGAGATGGTGTTATCTTCTCTTTGTTTAAATTTGTATTCAGGAATGCAGAGGAATGGCTACAGCACCAGTCTGGGTGGTTTTGGGGGTGCAGAGTGCAGGGCACATGCAGGGGAACCTGTGGGAGGTGCTGAATTCAGTCAGGGCATTACTTTATTTTGTTTTATTTTGCAGAAGGTGATTTTATTCTGAATCTCTGCTCTGTCTCTTCTCTCCAGTGCAGCGGGAGGCGCAACTGGACTGCGGCCAGAGACCTGCAGAGATACAGAAACCATTACCCAGTAGGTGCTCCTGGGGCTCCTCCTCACTGCCTTCAGGAACACTTCCCAGATTTGGGAGCACCCTTGTGCCTTTGCATTTACAGGCTCAGCACCTTCCAAGGATTCGTTTGTGAGGGGGAAGGGATGATGTGCTTGTGGGTGCATCAGAAACAAGGTGCTGCTTCCCAAAGCACATTTTGAGGATTTAGCTTGAAATGTGTAGGGAATGTGAGGGGAAGCAAGGAGAAGTGTTGGAATGATTACTGCCTTTTAAAAGGTTGCTGCTTGTTCATTTTTTGTTCTCGTCTCCAGGATTTGAAAGAACCAGAGAATGAGGAGGAAGAACAGATGTGGAACTTAAGCTTTTATAAAAATGAGATTGCTTTTGTGCCTCACGGTGAGTAACTTGTGTGGTGGCTGCTTGATGCCATCTGCTGCAGCTGGTTAATGAAAGATCAACCAAGTTTCATCCATGTGAGACAATAAAAAAACTAAAGTAAGCTACCAACCAAAACCACCACCCAAACCAAACAAAAATGCACCAAAAATGTCCATTTTTAAAATGTTCCTGCTGTATTTTCCTTTATACTCTGGTGGTAGAAAACTAAGGTATTTTTCTGGCTGGTTGTCTTGTTGGAGGAGCTAATGCTTGTGTATAAATATCCAGGTTTGGGTAGTGGAGTGACTAACTGGCTAACTTTAATTTTAATTTGGTGTCACTTCTTGCCTGACCTTTTCCTTTTCTTTGCAGGTGTGCATATTGAAATTCTGCTTTCATCTTGGGGGGACAAGTATGAAACGCTGGAGGAAAACCATTCTTACATACAGTGGTAAATTGTCTGCATGAACACAGTGCCTCTCTAGTTGTGCCTCTTTTAAGTGTTGGGTGGATCTGTGTTCCTGATTTCAGCTTCACACAAGACCCAGAATTATTTTAATTAATTGACTTGTATTCCTTGGGAAGCAAAGCAATGGAACTCCTGAAAACACAAGTTTCCAGTGCAGCTGTGGCAATAAATGTCAGTCATTCGTGGTCTTGGAGCCCAAAGTTAGGGCAAGGAGAAAGGTCCACAAAAAGTTTTTTGCTATTGATGTAGAAATGCTTTTATGGGAGAGATTTACTAGAAAACTACTTCTATGTCCATAACGATTGGAGTTCTCCAAGAGATACCTGTGATTCACATATTTTGGAATATTTTTTGGTTTTAACAATTTAAGTACCTGGGGTTGGATGTCATCTTTGCTCATCTGGCCTGAAAATTTCTTTCCCTTCAGGCTGTTCCCTTTACGTGAGCATGGGATGAATTGGCATGCCAGGCCACTCACCTGTCAAGAAATCCAGGTATTTGTTTAAGCTTTTGTCTCTTTTCTTTGAGATCTGAAGTGTTAGGATTTCCCCTAAATACCTTATATTTTAAGTCTAGTGGTTTTTTCCATTGTTTCCTTGGGTTTTGGCGTGCCCAGAGCTCACAGTGAAGCATTTGCCTGTCTTATGTCAGCAAATGAAATGCTTAGTGATATAATAAACCCTCGTTTAGAATTCAGGTGCCACTTAATCTGATGCAGGTAATTAAGGAGTTGCACCTTTTAATAATTGCTGTGTCTTGTTTTCAGGCCTTTAGGAAGTCCAAGGAAGTTATGGACAGGTTTATCCGTTCTTACAAGCTCATGCTGGGATTTTATGGAATCAGCCTGGTCAGTGAAGAAACTGGAGAACTTGAGAGAGCAGAGAATTGGCGTGAACGATTTGAAAACTTGAACAGGTGAATGTGTTGATGCTGTTGAGCATTTACTGCAGCCAGGCACTTCTTGGAAGGGGAAGAAAAAGTTAAAACCTAGGAAATCCTCTGCCATTGAGGAATGGAGACTTTTGTTGATAAATGTTATCTAGTGAAAGTATTTTTACCTTTTATTCTGTTAAGCTATAAAATAGAAGTCTTTCTATATGGTTCCCTGATTGTTTATGAAGCACCCTTAATATGTGTAAAATGCTTTGAGTCCTTGAAGTGCTCTGCAAATGTTTTGGGTTTATATTATTGCAGTTTTTGTGGAGTAAGTAACAACCCTTCCTAGTGGTATGGACCTCTCGAAAGGAGTGGGCATAATCACAAAAGAAAAACAATTTTGAAGTCTGTCAGCTATTAAAAAGGAAGAACCAGCTGTGTCTAGCTTAAGTCCTGAGGTTTTGGCAGCATCCTTTCATGCCTGTATTCTCAACACTGCAGGCTTACCCTGTAGGGTCTCTGTCAGGGGCAGGACTTGTGTGTCTACCCCAGTGTGGTGGCTCTCATCTACTGGTGCCTGATGGAGAAATCACCTCAGCTGCTTGGAAGGCTTTTGGCTGAATCCTGTCAGCCCAGAGAGGGTTAGGAAGGAGCTGCTGAAGGCAAACAGCAGCAGTGGGTGCTTTAAAAGCAGGCCCATCTGTACTCCTATTGCATTGTCAAATAGTCTTTAATGGCTGACAGTCAGTAAATGATAAAACATTCTGCAGATGCCCCAGAAGTTCAGTGACTTGTGTAAGACTTTCCCTTGACAACTTTGCTTATCTGTTTCCTTCAGGTTCAGCCACAACAATTTGAGGATTACTCGTATCCTGAAGTGCCTGGGGGAGATGGGATATGAAGACTATCAAGTGCACTTGGTGAAGTTTTTCCTCACAGAAACTCTTGTCGAGGAGACATTACCAAATGTCAAGAGAAGTGCCTTGGATTACTTCTTGTTCACTGTCAGAAGCAAAGAGAAGAGGAGAGAACTCGTCCACTACGCTTGGCAACACTTCAAACCTCAGAGCAGCTTCGTGTGGGGGCCTCGTGACAAACTCCAGAAGTACAGACCCCGCTCTGCCAAGCCACAGCTGCACCAAAGGCCTGAGGATAAACAGGACACTCTGTGTCAAAAATGTGATGATTCTGTGAAGAAGGATCAGAATAAGTCTCCAGAGGTGGAACAGAAAGCTGGAGATGCTGCAGAATTGCAGCCTAAAATGAGTGATGAACATGTAAAGGGGAAGATAAGCAAATGTGTTTTGAAGGTAGGAGATGATGAAGAGGAGAAAGAAGCTTCATCTGCCCAGCTGGAGGAAAAGGATTTAAAAAGTGAAGCTGAAGAAGTGCAAGGTACAGCAGAGAATGACTGCACAAAGGAGAGCAAAAAGAGAAAACTGAATGCAAATCTGGCAGATGCTAAAGGAGATGGATCATTGAAAAACTCTGCTGATATTGAAAACATTTCCCATAATCTGGGAGAGTGTGCAATTGATGCAGACATCCCCTCCTCAGACCCAGTCTCCCAGGCAGAAGAGAATCAGGAAGCCTTGAAAGAAGATGATTCAAGCACCAAAGAGCCGGCAGCACTGGAGGCCACGGATGCAGCTGTGAAACGCAGGAAAGTTGATAAAAGAACATTGAGAACCAAACCAGTGAACTTGGCCATAAACCTGAGCATGGGGCCCTCAGCCTCTGGTGCCAAGGCAAATGCTGCTGCTGCTAATGGTGAGGCTGGAAAAGAAAATGTCAGTGAGACAAATGCAGCTGTGGAAGTGCCGAGTGAGAAGGGGGGTGGTGGTGGTGGTGATGCAGATGGTGGGGCTGTGAGACCCCAGGCTGCTGCCAGACCCCCCAGGACTGGCTGTACTGCTCCAATCAAGGATGGCTGGAAGTCTAGTGGAGCTCAAGATGCAGCAAGGGGTGATCAGCACCACTGCAACAGCAAACTCCTGGGAGGTAAAAGTGAATTAGATGGGGTAGGACAGCAGGAAAAGGCAGGTGAAAAAGGACAGGCAGAAGACACAGACAAGAAGCAAGGTCCAGAGAGTCATGAGCAGAGCGTGACACCCACTTGTCATGAAGAAAACAGTGCTGAGATCCCACCAGAAAAGGGTGAAGGCTCTGAGAATGCAGCAAAGCCTGGTGGAGAGCAGGGAGCAGCAGAGTGAGAGCAGCACGGCGAGCACTGAGCCAGCAGCGATGGCCCTGCCCTGTCTGCTGGGAGCCAGCTTTGGTGGCTTGGGGAGCTGAATAAACTTCCTGTGGGAGGATTCTGTCTTGTTTTCACTCTTCCATGGTTTTTTAATCATCTCTAGTAAACTCACTGAGATCCAGCTGTTGATTACCCTAAAGAGGAAAACTTTATTTGCTCATCTTCACAGACAGGCTGTGTCCTGTTCCTGGGTTTTATCTGATGTTCAGGGCTATCTTGGAGCAACGGGGATTTGTGCACTTTGCTTTGATTCTGGTTATGTCCCTACTGAAAGAGAAGAGGAAAACTGATCTGTCTCCTTGTTTGAATTACTTAAGTATTTATTAAAGACGTGATTTTTAATGTAAGGCAGCATGACCTAATTTGCCAGGCCTTTCTACTACTGTGTAACTTCTGTTTGTTACTGTGAAAGGCTGTACCTTACCAGGAGATTTTCCTGGCAGAAATGCTGTTTCTCTAAAAGAGACGAGTGTATGGATTTCACATGATGTCAGTATAGTTGCCTCTCCTCCTGTAAGAAAAGTAGGTTTGGCTTTAGACTGGGATAAAACCTGTAGCCAAAATGTGTCTCTGACCTGTGTGAACCTTTGTGAAGGTTCTGTTCTCTGAGGTGCAAAGTGCTGAGTAATTATTTCTCTTTATCCCCACAGAGGTTGCTCTGTAGTTCTTTAGTTAGAGTGAAGGCTACAAATTGCCTACTGGTTTCTAAGAGAAAAAGCTCCAGGTTTTGCATAAAACTGTTTAGAGCTGCTCTTCCCCAGATCTTCCTACCCGTTTTTGACCCTTTGTAGTCTTCCACAGATTTTTGTATCCATGACTGTTTCAAAGGTCCTCATTTCTCAGTTGCCAAAGCAGTGCAGATATTTCCCAGTGCATTTTTTTTCAGCCTTTGCTGGTAATTTGCAGTGGCCTGGAGCAGCTCTTCCCTGCAGGCCTGTGGTGTGATGTTTGATGTGTCAGATCCAACCTGTTTCCTACTTAGGGCAGGGTTGCTTTGCCTTTAATGTCAGACAGCCAGGGCATGTTCCAGTGCAGCATGTCTGGAAACCACTGGGCTTTGTGGGGCAGTTAATTGAAATGTTAATTGGAGAGGCTATGCTTGTCTGGTTCATTTATTTCCAGCTCTCAAGAATTTACTTTCAGACCTTGCCAGCTCTTTGCCTGCCTCAGTGTTCCTGACCTCCCTGTCAGCTGTTCTGCCACACTTACACAATATTCCACTGAGTCTGAAGGAGCATTAAAACAGTTTAGCACCTTCACTCCTAAGAATTTGCAGCAGAGGATCTGTTTCATGAAGCAGAGGAAATTGTTTCCAAGAGCCCGAAGGTCTGGACTTGCTGTTTGCTCAGGTTGTTTGGGTTGGTTGTGAGGTTCTTTGGTGCTGTTTGGTTTGTGTAGGAGATGGCCAGAGAGCATTTTTTCTCTCTGCTACAGCTCTCGAGGAGCTTTATCTTTCAAGGAATTTGAGGGGTGATTTGACTTCCCAGACTGTAGGTTCTGATCCAGCATGCCACATATGTGTGTGGGAATAAAAGTCTGCAATCTTAACATCTGATGTTCAGGGTCACACACATACTGAAAAAATGCTTTAATGTTTTTAAAATACTTCTTTCTTCTTGAGAACAGATGGAGTTAAATAGCCAATAAGAATACACTTAACTACAGATATAAATACTTGAAGATGTTGAGTGAGAATTCTTTCCTAAGAGATTCCTAAGAATTGTTAATTGTGGCTTTTGTACAGATTTATAATAATTTTCTTATTTAATGAAGTTTTCTTTGTGAATATGTGCTCAGTTGGGGCATAGATCCTATATCTTGCTATGGTGAGGTTTGGTTTTGTGTTTTATGGGATTTCACTGTGAGCCCTAGCCTGGAGTGAGTGCTCCAACCAACCCCTTCCCTCCCCTGCCAGGTTTAGTTTTGGCTGTAGGTGTGCGTGGTGAGTTCACAGGGTGTTTCCCAGCACTCAGAGTTGTATCACAGAGTCTGTTATGTTAAATTCCCCTATTAAAGCATGACTTTAATGCGTATCAGTTTCCACTTTTTTCATCTTTGAGGGTAGGAGATGACCATGTATTTGCCCACTCCCCTGGAGCCATGAGCTGGTGCTTGGTTCCCTCCCAGTGGGTGCTGTGCTGGGGTCCCCTGTGGCACACACCTGCTGCTGCTTCCATGTGGAGGTGATGCCCAGTCTTCCTCCCCCTCTAAAGCGTGCCCAGTGAATGTTTTTGGGGAAAAGACCCTCCTATGCTGCTTGTTTAATGATGTGCTTGGAAATCACAGAGTCACGGAATGGTTTGGGTTGGAAGGAACCTCAGAGTTTGGGTCCAACCTCTGTGCTGGTGGCAGGGACGCCTTCCACTGGACCAGGTTGTTCAAAGCCCCATCCAGCCTGGCTTTGAACGCTTTCAGGGATGGGATGTGTGGATGTTTCGGGATGTTTTGTATTGCTTTTGCAGCTCCTCTCCCACAGGTGTTGTGGAGCTCTGCAGAGCAGACCAGGACTCTGCTCTTTGAGCTTTGAGCATCCTCTGGGGCTCCAGGCACTAGGGTACCTGCCCAGCCTGGCTGTAGGAGCTTCAGTTCAGGGATTTGCCCCTCAGGACACAAGAACAGGGGTGTCTGTGTGGTAACAATTCCTCTAAGTCATGGTGTCCCCTCAGCTGTGCTGCTGTGGGAGTGGGGTGAGGGGGTTCTGGGGAGTCCTCCTGGTCTGTGGGATGGGTTTGAAGGTGAACACTCCGGGGCCCTTTCTGTGCTGATCATGGGCAGGCTCCACCTGCTGCAGCCCCCCAAGCCCTGGCTTGCTTTAGACAAGGTGTGGCTGAGGAATTTGGGTCTGCTTTGCCTTCCCTCCTGCCATCAGTCGGCCTCAGTGTGGGGGAGATGGAAGCTGTGCAAAGCTGCTCTCAGGGGTTTGGGGTGTAATAAAGGATCCCAGCTACTCTGAAGCCATCAGAAGACTTAGAGACACACATTCCCTTTCTGTCCCCAGCTGCCAGAATCTTATGGGAACTTGGTAAATCTGAGTCCTTTATCCCTGTGCCAAAGCTCTGGGAGTACTGGCTGCTGGGGAGCTGGACAGACAAACACTGTGTGCTCTTACAAGCCTGCTGGTGTAAAGATGCCAAGCTAAAATCAGGTATTTCAGTTCCTAAGCTTTGATTTTACACTTCTATTGTGTTCCTAACCAGATGAGCTGTGTCATTTCAGCTCTGGGGAATCTGGCCACTGTTCTCTCCACTTCCAAGCCCTACTTTGGATGAAATTGTCTTTAATCAATAAAAGGAATCATAAAGCTCATTGCAGGAGATGTATCTTCATTAATCTATTGCTGTTTGGGATCACCAGACAGAGAACTCTCCTCCTCTTCCTTCCTTGCAATATTCCAAATATTTCTTCATGGCTTTGAGAATGTTCCTCATTTTTCCTTCCTCCTTGTATCTGTGATTGTCTTCTGACCATCATTCATCACTACTCAAGGAATCGCTGCTTTTCAGATCACCCTAAAAAAAACCTTCCCGAAACCAGATGTGAACAGGCTCCAGAGCTAACAAAGCACCTCACTAAGCGCTAAGTGCATTTCTCTGTAGTGATCGTGCACTGTTACAGGTTTCTTAATGTCCCTGCTGGAGTTAGGTGGCCTCGGGCACTGAAAAACTCACCCTGTGGTGCTTTTTACCCATCCAGCACAGAGGTGGTGATGGGCTTTGGGAAACATCCTGGGTGAGACCTAAAGGAGCAGCTTTGTATTTGCAGCTGCAGTAGCCCCGTTTTGCTCCTGTGCCTCTCCCCACGCAGCGCTTCGATCGGCCCCTGGAGCAGGAGGCTGGGGCTGCCCGGCAGGGATGGATGAGCTGCTCTGCCTGCCTGCGGCTCCCCCTCCTTCTCCCACCTCCTCCAAGCTCGGCCCCTCTCGCCGTGCTCCAGCTGGAGCCACAGGTTTATCTGGAGGCGAGGAGTCTGCTCTGTAAGCTGAGAGCCGGGAGGAGGGAGCTGCTGGACCCTGGAGGAGAAAGGGTTTGGCCACCCCCGGAGGAAAGGGAGAGAGGCAGAGCCTGGGCACCATGGCTGGATTCTCTGCTCTTGGGCTCCTCTCCCTGTGTCAGCTCTTGGCCACAGCATCAGCTCAGGTGAGAAAACTCATTTGTGTCTCATGCTCAAGGAAAAAGCTGTAAGGGTAAAAAAGAGTGGTCTGTGTGTGTTGTACCTGTGGGGTGAATCGTGGCAATGGGCAGATCATTATTCTAAAGTTTATTACAAATGTGTGCCTGGGTTTGTACTTGTGTGGGTAGGTGTAAAAACTGCTGCCTTATGTTTCTGTAGAAGTGTTGTTTTCCCATTCAGGACTGCAATTATGAGAGGGAAAGCCTTGGAAAGGGAAGCTGTGTTGATGCAAGAGCAGCAGTTTGCTTTTACAATGAAGTAACAGGTTTCCAGCAAAACTGATTTGATCTGGGTCTTTATCTGAATCAGAATTTAATTCCCTCAATCACTTTTCAAATTTCACACTTACAGCATGTTTAACCCTTGCTCACTTGAGACATGTCTGGTGATAATATTATTGTCTGGGGAAGTGACTCCTCAGTGAGTTTTTCATTGTTAGTGAGGAATTTTCACAGCCTGGCTTGGGAATTCAGAACTCTGCTGTGAGCAGAGCTGCTTCTACAATGAAACCTTTGTTCCCTGAAGCTACAGTAAGTTGCTCTCTGGAGCCCTCTCCATACAGAAGTAATTTACTGGACCTTTCTTTCCTTCCTCCCACCTCAGACCTCTCCAAAATCCCAGATTTTCAAGTGATATCCAGCTCAGAGGGGAGACTTTCTCCTCCTGTCTTCATTGGTGCCTGCCCGGCTTTGCCATCACCCCATCAGAGTGGGGCTATAAATTAATTATCTCTACCAAGCCCTTGGCACCTTTTCCATGGGCTCTGCATTTCCTCCTCTGCCCAACTGTACCTAAAGTCAGAATAATTTCCTATACAACAAAACCCATTTGCTGCCCAGTGGCCAGTTTGCATTCCCAGTGTAGGCCACCAGTAAAAGCATCTGGGGATGTGCTCGGTCATAAGGGTTTTCCAAAGAGCCTTGCACTGCTCTGGAGCAACTCTGAGCCCACCCAGGCTGGAAAGGGGGTGCAGATTTAGGGTTAAGCTCTAGGATTTGGCCATTGATTTCTGATGTAGCCCGTGTGTTCCTTCTGATGGAAAAATAAGCTCTTGTCTCTCGCTTTTCCCCAGTCCCTTCCAAGGATTGGACCACAAGGCCCTCCTGGACCACAGGGACCCCCTGGACCATCTGGCAAGGACGGCATTGATGTGAGTGACACAGGGCAGGGGCTGGCTCGGGCGAGGGGTGGGGCAAAGCCGCTCTTGCTCTCCGGATCCGCAGCCTCTGGGCATCCTTCGGGGGATGGACCTGGAAATTCACTGTCCTGGCCAGAGACCTCGTTCTGCAGGAGCTGAGCAGCGAGTGCAGGTGCTGAGCAGGTTCTTTGCAATCCCCTGTCCCCAGGGAGAGCTCAGGAGTTTGTGACCCTGCTTGCAGAGTAGAATATTTCTCTTCTGGCGCAAGGTTGAGTGCAGGGGTACGATGTGTGTGGGGTCAGCACACATTCAGCAGTTCAGAGACAGATTTGTGTGATGTTTCAGAGCATCTGTGTTTCTAGAAAGGCTACAAGAGATTCAAATATGCAGCACCGGACCCTGCTTTTGTCTTGTTAGTTTTATTTCAATATTGTCTTCATGGCTGTCCCTCACTTTGGCACATGATGTGTCAGGACCTGACTCTTGTGTTGCCAGACATGAGTTTGTAGTGGCCCAAAAGGCAAATAAAATGAAGAGCCTTTGTTTCAGCAGGCAGCTCCTTCCTTACACCTCCTGCAGAGCGAGAAAGCTACATAACCCAGGACTTAATGGAAGAAAAAATCTTGTTCTGTTACTTTTAATTTATGTTTCCATAGAAATAAAAAATATTGCTTCCATGCATCTCTTGGATAAGGACTGAATTGTGTCCTGTAGTTGGCAGTGGATAAAATGAGCATTGGATGGACCTTCAGCAAGACCACATCAAATGCAAAAGTCTGGGTTCCTGCTTCTATTTCCAGTTTGAGCAGCTCTTGTCTCTCTAATCTGCTTATGGAATAGTGCAGGGTTTTTAAAACTCTGAAGTACATTTATTGGTGTTGGACCTTTAAGCAACCTTGAAAAAAAATTATTCATTCAATGAAGGTCATTTTCTTTTGAATAAGGAGGTAAAAAAAAGTTTAAGTTCCCTGGTACATGGAGAACAAGGAGTGTTTGTGCCTGCAGTGGGGAGCTTTCCCTGAGCCAGGCTGGGCTGAAGAGAGAACCTCATTGATTTCCAGCTGCTTCCTCCGAGTGTCCTTTTGGCTGCAGGGGTCTGTCCTCCTGGGAATCTCCCTCTGGTTTTGTAGTGTGGGATGGTCAGAGCTGGCACCTTGGCAGCTTCCACTGATTTTTGTGGTGTCACAAAGGCTCCTGGGGGCACCTCAGTTCCTGCAGCAGGACACTGCTGTGGCCAGCACACTTTGGGAAAGGCTGGCTGGGATTCACTGTGGAAGCAAAAAGAAGAGTTTGGGAAGGATGAAGTCCTTCAAGTTTCAACTTCTGCACAGAGGAAGTGGGAAAGAAACCCCACAGTTGTTCAGTTCCTGCTTTCTACAAGATGAAACACCAGCATGGCTTCTGATTGCTCTTGGAAACAGGAACCTGGGGATATGTCACTCATGTGGACCTACACCCCTTCATCCACAACTAAAAGCTTTGGAAGGCTCCCCATGGGACTGGATCAAATAACAACATCTAATTAACATGAAGAACTCCATCCTAATAAATCAAATGGCTGAGTAAAGTGTTTAAGGTGCAAAGTCCTGCAGACCCAACTCTGGTCTGGAGTTTTGGCTTCACAGAAATAGCCTTTCATTTGAACAGACTTGAAGCCCATCCCTCCTGTGGACAGAGGATGTCAGGTGCCCTGTTCAGGTGGGATGGCCTGGCTGTCCAGGGGCAGGCTCCAGGATGGTTCCTGCTCTTCAGCAGGACATTGAGTCCTGTCAGGAGCTGCACAGGAGGAGGTGCAGGGCTGTGGCTGGTGTTGAACAGAGTCACTCAGCCCCCCTGCTTGAGAGCTGCCCTTTTTATGGCAGCACACTCCAAAAAATGATGGTGTATAAAATTCAGCACTGCTCTGCATCTTCCTAGTGCTGCATGGGAAGGGTCATGTGGATCCTGAGTGGCAGTGTCAATTATGCCTCTGCAGAGTAAAACCATTTTATTTTTCTTTTGGTGCTGAGACTTTTTTTTTAATTGCAATTGAAAATTTTTTGCTCTGTATTCATGAACTCTGTAAGCCACTCCAGCCAGGTCATCTTGACAGGTGATTTTGGATAGAAATGTTGCTGGATGTCTGTGAGCTGGGTGAGTGCTGCTGAGGTGTTCAGCAGTCTCTTACCATCAGCTGTGAGCAGGGAGAGGTGCAGAGCTTGCAGCTGAATTATTCAGGATCTCTCCTTGGATGAACTCCATCAGCACAATTTCTCGAAGGTCCAGCTTTCATCCCTGCCTTTCAGGGAGAGCTGCAACATTAAGCCCCTCTGAAATATTTTATAATTAAAGCCTTTAACAAGCTTCTCGTTTCATACTCAGTAACGAGCAAAAGCTTTCTCTCCCAAGACTTGGAACAGCATGTTTTGATGGAAAGAATTAGTGACAAGTTCCTGTGAATTATTTCTGGGGATGTAATTCCCTAAATTGCTAATAAGCAATTGTCACTTTTCAAAAATCAAGCTTTTTTCTTTTCCCCCTGCTTTCTGTCTCCTGGCTTGACTTGCTGAGAAAGAGTAAACTTCCTTCCCTCTCACACAGCACCAGGAGAGCATTTCCTTTTGCTGACAGCCCTTGCCTCTAATTCTCAGTGATCTGGCATTGGGGTACAAACCCTGGTTAGGCTTTGGTTCAGCTCTCTGAAGTTCTGGTGCTCCTGCAGAGTCCTGCAAGGGTCCACCATGGCAGGATCAAGGTTTAAGATGGTGCCCAGCAGCCTTTGCTGTGACCTCCCTGTGCAGATTCCCACCACAGAGGCAAGGAAAAATGCAAAGGGCTGGCAATCCCAGGTGCTGGAGGAGGGATCAAACCACCCCTACTGCCATTCCCAGCTGCCTTTTCATTTCCAAAGAACTCCTCCTTTCATTTCCTTGGCAGGCAACCTTTCCCAACCATGATATGATAATTATTCTTGGAAAAGCTGTGGGCAAAGGATGCTGAAGGAGTTGCTTCAGCAAGTCAGAGCATAAAGATGCCTCTGTTCAGGGACCCTCTGGTCAGTCAGTGGTGTAGGACTTAAATCCTGAACAGCTCCAGTCTGCAGAGATTTGCCCACAGCCTTCCCAGTAAATATAGAAACATGCTATAAATTCCACAGCTCTGCAAACTCCTCCTGGCTCCTTAATTGCCAGGCCCATGGTGGGATGGTGTTATTTCCAGCCTTGCTCTGCTAATAACCACCCTTCTTCCACAGAGATTTTCTTCTTCCAGGCTGCCAGCTTGCCCCTTCCCCTCTGCTTGTCCACAGTGCCTCTCACAGTAGTCACTGCACTTATCCTAAAGCCAGGAGGGCAGGGTACCCTCTGAACTGGGACACAAAGTGTTTTTCTGTGGGATGAACTGGAAATCAAGCTCCAGTCAAGCTCCTGCTCTTCACAAATTTTTGCTTCTTTCGGGGCCTACCAATAAAATACAAATTGTTATTTGGGGTCCACACACACATTTATGAATGGCATTACAACTGACTGAGCTGGAAGGAGCAATTAAAAACTTAAGAAATATTGTCTCACAAACACATTTAATGCTGTTCTTAAAAGTTTCTTTTTATTACAATAGAGGAAAAAATAGACTGCTTTTGAAATAGTGTATGAAAATTGTGTTTAATCCAGATTGTACAATTGGATTAGGTGGAAATCAGTTGGGGGCTGTGCTTGTTTGCTTTTCCTGTCCAAGTTTAGTCATATGAAGAAAATCATTGTAGACAGTTTGTTCATTCTTCACTTTGTGGTAATCCCCAGCTCCTGGCAGTACCACAGCTTCATACTGTGCCCTGGAAATCTGGAGCTTATCCCTGTATCCCTCTGCTTCTTCAGGAAGATGTTTGGGAGCCATGACACCCATCCAGCTTTGCTTCTGCCCCCCTTGCAGCCAATCCCAAGTGCAAATATATTCCAACTATATCTGGAAGAAGCTGAAAGTTCTGGGGGCTCTGTTCAGGAGCAGTGGCTCTCTCTGGGAGGCTGAGGATGTGGATTTCCCCAAATCTGCTACTGTAGGTGTTGGAAAAGGCTACCCAGGCTCATCCTGCTTAGGGGGCAGCAGGATTTAGAGCATCAGCTCATGAGAATGAGTGATATAAATCCTGGAGTGGGCACGAGGAGAGGTTTGAGTGCAGCTGGAAACACCATTGCTGGAAAAAGTCAACAAAGAGAGGTTCAACACTAACACTTTCTTCTCTTTCCTCTAGGGAGAGCCAGGCCCTCCTGGTTTGCCAGGCCCCCCAGTAAGTATTTCCTGCTTGGCCTTGACTTTTCCATCCTTTTGAGAGGACGCAGGGCACAAGCTGGCACTTACAGCCTCGCTGTCCTCTTCATGTGCCACAGAATTCCCAGGAGTGGGGATGCTCAGGGGACAAACACACCCTCCTGCTTCATTGCTATCAGTGAAACAGAATGGGAGTTAAATTGATGAATGGAATAAGTGAGATAAAGCTCGTGCAGCACCTGTATAATGACATGTTACATGGTCATTTTTGGCACTGCTCTGAGTCTGCCTCAGCCCCTCCCTCTGCCAAGGGGTGCTCAAAGCTGCACCAGGCGGCAGAGCCCTTTGCTTTGGCCACTTACTGCATCCCTTCCTACACCCTGCTAAGGTGGGAACAAGCCAAAGCTCTGAAATTTAGGATTTGGATATGGATTCGTAGCAAGATTCACCTCTTTTCATGGGATTCTCCCATGTTGCATGGTGTAAGGTTAACACATCAACATCCTTGCATCCTTGCATCCTTGCCACATTTATTGTTATTTTATTGCTATAATAAGTGATTTAAAAAAAATATTGTTATAACAATATTGTAATAACATTGTTATAATAAGTGATTAATAGTTATTGTTATAATAAGTGTCTGCTTTCCTCATGCAGGGGCCAAAAGGTGCACCAGGGAAGCCTGGAGCTGCAGGTGAAGCTGGATTGCCTGGCCTTCCTGGAGTGGATGTGAGTATTTTGTCATCTTCTCTTAGGTCTTTTAAATCTTCCACATAGGCAGGAGTGTTTTCCTGATGTGCCTCATCAGCCTTCTCTGTGCCTGCTGAAGAAGGAGTGGGAGTCCTGGGCCTACATCTGCTCCTGCATATCAGGAGAAATTGCAGGAGAAGCGGCTCCAGCCTCAATTAAGGAATATCAGAACAATTTTGAGATGTGTTGCTGACAGGATGGCACTCTCTTGACATTTTGGGTTTTTTTTACAGGGTTTAACAGGAACTGATGGCCCACCTGGCCCAAATGGGCCTCCAGGAGACCGTGTGAGTACCTCATTAGGCCCCAAGTCTCTTTAAATGATGGTTGTCCTTGATTGTAGGGATGATTTTCAATTCTGCTGTAAATTGGAGATATTCAGGTGTTGGTTCTAATGTAAACCCTTGCAGAATACTTGGATCCTTGAAATGCAGCCCCAGGTGGTTTTTCATTAGGCAGGGCATGAAATCCACCTTTCTTTCACATAGCTTTGAGCCTGCTTGGGTTGCCTCAGTGGTGGCTGTACTGGGATATTTCAAATATCCAAGAAGTTTCTTGAAGCAGCCAACAGACTCAACTGTGAAGTTATTTTGGCCCTTATTTGCAGTCTGAGTTGGCAGATCTGTGTTGTTTATAGTTAATGCTACTGTTTATTAATTGTTTGAACTTTTGCCTTTTATTATTTCTGGAGCTGTCCATATGGTTGCATTATTAGTTGCCATAGTGTTCCCTAGCCAGCCTAGCAAGAACTAAGAGTTTTTTCCTGCTTCCTGCATATTCCAGCTCTGCTGAGGGGCACCACAGGGACAAAGAAACAACTGCCAGAGATGATACAGATGTCCTTCAGATCATCCACAATCATCACCCACTCTTGGGCCTCCTTGTGACATTAAGAAATAATCATTAATGAGCCTCTCAGCACAGATTGTGATCCAGCATGGCTATTCTCCTGTCTCCCAGATGGGAAAATAAGTGTCTACAGCTGGCTTGCTGGCCTCTTGGAACCAAGGCTGCAGTAATGGGCTGGATTTTTGTAACCTGCTCAGTGTATCCCAATAATCTACCTCTTGCCCCAAGGATTTACTGAAATCTAAAAAATCTGTGAGTTATTTCAGGGGATGAGTGGTACAGCCATGTATTTGTGATATGCTCTTCTTCCTTTCCCATGTGACAGGCAAAGTTTGTGTGGCCACTGGGAAGGTTGAGTGGCAGGACCCAAACATCCTGGCCACAGCTCCAAGCCTCTGTCCATCACCACCACCCTAAACCCCACTCTTTTCCTGTCCCTTGTGCCCAGATTTCTCCCCAAGATCCAGGCCTGCAAAATCCTGGCCACTCTCAGACATTCTGTGGCGAGAGTCCAGCAGTATCTGGGAACAGATCTCTGATTTTTAAAGCAGGAAAGCTCAGGACCACCCGTGGGAGGCTGTGAGCACTTCTGTGCCCTGGCTTGGGCTGGCTGGCAGTGCTTGCCCATGCCCACGTTAGCACACAGCTCCTGCCTTGCAGGGTGTGGATCTATCAGCAGCATGGGATTCCTCAGGGACTCTGCAGGGTCTCTGACCACGCCTGGCAGCTCAGGGGAAAGAGGGTTTATTGTTAACAGGGACAGGGCTGCGTTTATGGCTGCAGGGCTCGGCCTAAAACGTGCTCAGAGATGAAGAGAGAAAGAGCTGAGCAGGAGGGCATGGGGGTAGAGGTGAGGGAGGTGAGAGTTAGGAAAAGGCCAAAGAGGGACAGCAAAAGAGGGGGAAGAATTAAGAGAGGGAAGAAATCAGAGTGTAGAGAGAATAAGAGTTAAGAATTAAGAGAGCGAGGTTCTACTTACAATGCATTATATCTCTTTCTATAATGAATATTCTAGTTTGCACTAACCAACCAATCTATGAGACAAAATCCAAGGGGTTTTACATCCAGCCTTTCGGAGTGACTCTATTGNGGACAGCAAAAGAGGGGGAAGAATTAAGAGAGGGAAGAAATCAGAGTGTAGAGAGAATAAGAGTTAAGAATTAAGAGAGCGAGGTTCTACTTACAATGCATTATATCTCTTTCTATAATGAATATTCTAGTTTGCACTAACCAACCAATCTATGACACAAAATCCAAGGGGTTTTACATCCAGCCTATAGGAGTGACTCTATTGTCATATCTGAATTCACATTCCTCAGATTCTTCCTTGTCTGGCCAGGTTTTTGCCAATCAACAGCAGTGGTAAAACTGACTTTTATTTCTATTTTGACCTTTGGATTCTCTATCAGCAAAAGGGTTTTGTTTAGTTCAGAGGATTCTCTTTTAGCTGGCTAGGCCATTGTTCTTGGGTTATAGAGTAACTGACTCAGTATCCTGAGTCTCAGAGCTAACTTTCATTTCTACTTTGATTATGAGTTTCATGTTTTCAGAATCTTTTGCTGAGCATTCATACTTATAGAGTTTCTCAATCTTAGCTTCTCCAACAGTAGGGTAATTGAGCAGATAATTTCTGGGCACCAGAATTTCCTCTCTGCTGAGCAGGAGCCCCCAGACTGAGCTGCCCTCGCTGCTTGCTCAGGTTTGCTTTGCTTTCCCACATCTTTTAACTCAGTCTGGCAGCCTGGGGCAAACCTGGGACCCCTGGTCATTTATGGGAGCTTTTCAAGGTCAGTGGTCCATCTAGGAAATTGTTTTAATTGGTCTAATAAAAACCTGGGAAAAGGGAAAACCTCTAAAAGCTTTAGTGCTCTAAGTGGACAGCGTTGTTAGGCCAACTTGCTTTTTATCTCCCTGCCTTAGAACATATTTCAGTCTTGCAGGACTCGCTGAAATAAGCTGTTTACTTCTTGCTGGTTTGAATTCATGCTTAAATGTCTGATTTCTTCTAAATAAGCTTAATTTTTTGAACTGGAGTGTTTTAGATAAAAGCTCTTTAGCACTGTGCTCATGGAAGCCGGTTTTCAATAATACTTTATTGCCAAATTTTTCCAAAAGGATTTTTATCTTAAATATCTCCGGCTGCTCTCAGCTTCCATTAGCTTTTCTCCTGCTTCTGCTTAAAGACTGATTAGATCAAGTCTGCTTGTTTTTTCAATTTTAAAACCCCTTTATTTTTAGCTGGTGTTGAGCTGGGTCCTGACCTCCATGTTAGATACTCGTGTCTTTCACTGGAAAGTTCTTAAAAGCCATTTTAAAGTTTGTTGCTTTCCAGTGAAAGCAATAAGGAAAACATAATTATTCACTTCTATTTATGAATGTCATAATAATCAAGTATTTTCTATGCTCCATAGTTGTATATTCACAGAGTAAATTGATACAAAGTGAAAAGTTATGGAGATTGTGTTTTCTAATCAGAAGAGAAAGAACATTGTTACCAGGAGAATGAGTCAAGTCAGACAATGTTATTAAAATTGAGACGTAAATTAGGGTCTCTTCTTTGCCTTAATGCCCATTCAGGGATTTCACGTTCTCTTACCCTACCAGGAATGTTCATTGCTGCATTCTGCACCTTACACCTCCCAAGGTATCAAAATTAGGGAGTGTTAAGGACCAGATTTGGCATTTTGGGTGCTCTGCCAGCTTTCTCGCCTGTTGGACAAAGCAGAAAGTGGTGATGCAGCTGCTTTCAGAATTAGGGTGCAGGTCAGGAGGTGCCAGGAATTCAATGTTTTCCTTGCAGGAGAAGATCCCAGCTTGGCCCTTAAAGCCATCAGCAGTTGTAAGGATTTTTAGCCTGAAGATAAAAGTGACTGGAGGCAGAGCAGAGTAACCTGCATCAGGAGAAATGAAATTCAGAGAAATTCAGGATATGGTTGATTTTTATTGGATTCCAGTTCTTTCCTCACAAGACCACTCTTAACAAGGCCTTGGGTCCTCTGTGTCTTTCTCCTTAAGCTTGACAAGGGAGAACATTCCTAATCTCCTTTGGCCCACAGAACGTGAGGGGAGGGCAGGTGCCACCCCTGGGGTCACAGTGGGAGCTGTGTGTGCTGGGATATTCTCCAGGTCAGCCCATCCACCTTTTTCTCCTGGGCCCAGGGGCAGACACTGTTAAATTCCAGCTCAGGACATCCTCCTTGAGATGTTTCTGTGCAGCATTTTGGGAATGTTTGGAAAAGAGGTTTGGGCTGGGAATCTTTGTCCCTGTGCAAGGAGATGTCCCTGCACCCTGGTCCCCTGGAAGGTGCCCCTGTCCATGGCAGGGGGGTGGAATGAGGTGCTCTTTAAGGTCCCTTCCAAACCTAAACCCCTTCTGGGGTTCTGTTTCAGAATTATCACCCATAATTAATTTTACAGCCTGCTGGCCAGCTGGCAGCTTTGCAATGCAGCAAATGGGTTAAGGAGGGGGCTCTGTGTTCTTATCTTCAGTCAAGCTGGAACTTCACAGCTTCAAGGGTGACTAAATTCTAGTCTAAGCCATGAGTTCACCAAGCTCCAGTCAGGCCTCAGAGTGGGAATGCAAACTGGGAAAAGGAGATGGGGGATTTGCCAAGGAAGCAAGTGAAGAAGCAGGAGCTGCCAAATCTTTGGTTTTCCTTGAAAGGAAAATTGATGAATTAATAAAATTCACTAGAACAAATCCAAATTTTGTTAATAGTTTTAGGAAACTTAGTCATTGGATCTACAATAGGAATATATTATGAATGAGAGTGTTTCAATTAGATAGAATTCAAGTTATGAACATTTAGATATTCATGGAGGACATTTAGATATTCAAGTGAGGCCAGCTGGGACTTTCAGAGTAATTATCCATAAGTTTTTGTCCTTATGTGTGTGAATTCAGCTGAGCACTCCAGTTGTGTCCTGTTTCTGCAGGACACTGCTGGAGTTTCCAAGCAAAGATTGGTGTCAAGGAGAGCTGGCCTTGGTGACTCCCCATATGGAGGTTTCTCTTTTATCCCTGCTAATTTTTATCCTGTTTTATTCCCATAGGGTGCCTTAGGACCTGCTGGGCCACCTGGACCAGCTGTAAGTACCTCCCAGAACAGCACATGTGATGGAAGTGGGGAATATTATGCCAAAACCAATACCAAGAGAGGATGGGAAGCTTTGTATTCCAAACAAAAGGATCAAAGCCTGAATGAGTGAATATATTGTTTGAAATGTTGAAATATGTATGTGCGACCTGTTCTGGTAACACAGACCTGGTTTTATTCTCTGAGGTGCTCCAAAAGCAAACCAGCTTGGGATACACACTGGCATATCAAATGCTATCACAGTTATTAGGCATTATCTAATATCTAATTAAAATTAAAAGGAAAAGGAGAAATAGATAAACTGGAATGTTGTCCTCCTCCCCACGTTGCACTCTTGTGTTACCACACACCTCTTTTCCTACAGATGTCTCATAGGTAATGGAGATGGAAAGGGAATACAAATTATTAGAGGCAACAAAAGGATTCATCAAGACTCTGTTCTGATTGCAAAATATAATCATTAGGGGCAAGGGAGTGATAAGGAAACTTAGAACAAAAAAAAAAAACCAAACCAATTAGCAGCACTTTTTGAGGTTTTCTTTTCTTCCTGTATGTTCAGTTTCTGTGTGATCTTTTACTGTTTCAAATGTTGTTTCCAGGGCAAAGGACTACCAGGACCTCCAGTAAGTAATAAGAAAACTTTTTTTCCAAAAAACGTTATAAATGAAGATTTTATTGGATACCCTGAGTGTTCCAAATCCACCCCAGGCCTCAGGTCCTTCTAGTGTGCAGAGGGATGTGGAGTCCTGCAGATCATTGACCTTGTGGGGTCCTTGCCTCCACTCTGGGGAAGCTGGCTGTGGAGTAAATTCAAGGCACAGCAGCCTTGTAAACAGTGGAAGTGACCAACTCTGGGGCAGCTTTTGTTTGGTGGGTTCCTGGGAGCTGCCCTGTGCCTGAGGGAGGCAGAACTGGCAGTGAACTCCAGGGGAGCAGGGAGGAAAAAGCAAGATGTGTGTTGGGAAGCTGCTGGTGTGGAGCAGGATGGAGCTCCTCGATGGGGACAGCCCAGCTGCTGCCTGCCCCTGGCCTTTGGGGTGTCAGAGTCACCAGAGATGTAAAATCTCCTCTCTCTCTTCAACAGGGGCCTCCAGGACCCAGTGGGCTCCCAGGTGGACATGGATTTCGGGGCCCTTCTGTGAGTTTCCCCTACCATTTAATCCTCATTTACTGAATGTGCCACAGCCACAGAAGAATGAGTTTCATTTTTGTCTCTTACCTCTCTCTGAAGTGATATTGTGGTAGCCACCCCTCACATCTCTTTGCATTTACACTGAAAGGGAGTTGTTATTATTTTTCTCTCCTTTTAGGGACCTTTTGGTCTGCCAGGATTCCCAGGGCCTCCTGGACCACCTGGGCCTCCTGTAAGTTGAGACTCGCAAATAAATGTCAGAAAATTCCTGAGGGGAGTCTTGAATTTTCATCTTGCTGCACTTTTTATTTGCTGCCACTGCCATGAGCATTCAGCAGGGCATAAACACCGTGCCCTGAGGAGATCAGGGACTTTTCCCTGGCTGCTCTTGGATGTTTTGATGATCTCCTGTTTGTTTTTTGTGTTCTGTGTGAGGAGGGACCCAATGAACCCCACCTGTATGGAACACAGGGCATGGAGTGGGCTTGTTGTTGTCTCAAGGAAGGTTTCTGTGCTTGCTTGCATCAGGATTTGTTCTTGAAGGGCCAGCAAAGGGGGCTTGCAGCCAAGTCCCTGCTTTGGGTTTGCTGTGGCCTCTCTGGAGTGTTGAATAGTGGGGTTGGGAGGTCTTTCCCAAGGCCAGGAGGAAGCCAGGCACAGCTGCTCTTCCCTAATTGCTGCCTTCATCCTCTAAGGCCAAAGCCCAAGCCCAGCTGGGCATCTCCACCCCTGATATGTCTGGTTTTGAGGGCTGGTGCAGCTCATAACACTCCAGGTTGAGGGGCAGCACTTTAGGCTGTGGGGCTGAGTATGTGCCTCGTGCTGATCCAGCTGAGCTGGGTCTGTAAAAATTGCCTTAGAAATTGTGTTTCCTCCTGGTGTTTGTCTTGTGTTTAAAAGCCACCATTCCCTGAATTGCAGGGTCTTCCAGGGGCCCTTCCTGATGGCGGTGGAGACCTTCAGGTGGGTTTGTCTTTATGGAGCATGAAAATGTGCTTTGGTTTAATCCCTGATGTGACTTTTGGTTGGCACAGCTGGGGGAGTGTCAGACCAGTTAACATGTCCTGTGTAGATCTGCAGATGTGGGTTTAAACCACCTTAGCAGGATGCTCAAGAGTGGGGTGTGTGTTTCCTGGACTGAAATGTTTTTTCAAGGAGGCAGATGTGCACTGGAACAGATTTCCCAGAGCAGCTGTGGCTGCCTCATCCCTGGCAGTGCCCAAGGCCACTTGGACAGGGCTTGGAGCAACCTGGGACAGTGGAAGGTGTCCCTGCCCATGGCAGGGGGTTGGAATGGGATGAGCTTTAAGCTCCCTTCCAACCCAAACCAAGCCTATGATTTTGTCCTTGATTTTTGCTTCCCAAAAATCCACATTTTGCATGCATTCTTCATGTGCTAAACAACTTCAGCATTTGGTAAAAGACAACAGCTTTTCACACTTCCAGTCCTGCTTTGCAACAGGAAAGGCTGTGAGTGCAGCACTGTTTATTTCCAGGGATGGGGGCCTGTGTTTATGCTTTGTTTAGGCTTCCTTCCTTAGGAGAAAGCCTTGATCCCTTTCTTGCAGGAGAACAAAAGGAGTGTTAAGTCCATGAAGGATGGAAGTGACATTGGCAGATTTCACAGCTGTTGTTGTGACAGCTTCTTTGGTTTTCTAATTGGCATGCCCCAAAAAAAGCTCCGAGTCAGTTCAGACTGCCTTATGGCACATCACATGGGTGTTAATAGAAAATGATGCTATTTCTGCATGTTTAATTTTAGTTACTCTGTGGAATATGCTAGAAAATTAAATTTTTGCTACAGAGGTGCTGCCTGAATTTCTATTAAAAAGGAAAAAAAAAACCCAAATTAAGAGCTATTTGTAAAGTTTCAAAATCATTTTCCTCATTAAATTTCCATGCATGTTCTGATCTGTTCCCAGTCAAACTGAAGTTCCCACCAAGGGCTCTCCCAACCCTAGACATCTGAAGATATCAGTTTATAGGTATTGGTTTTTTACTGGTGCCCTTCAATTAACTCTGATGCTTGTCCTAGTTTCATTTAAGGAGTTGGCTAAAGGAAATCAACAGGGGTCAGTTAATACAGAGGATTAAATGCGGTCCTAATGATTTAAGGAAACTGATCCAACTTTGCTGAGAAACTTGGGTTTTTCAGCATTTTGGACTGTGGACAATGTCAGCTTTCAGCAAGTCTCACAGTCCGTGTTCAAAGTGGAGCAGGCCACTCACAAATCATTATTTTGTGTGTCACCAGGACCTCTGGGACTCCATTCCAAAGGGCAATGTTGGTCAATCCATGATGCTCTGATTCCATAAGATTTAGTGAATTTAGAGCCAAAACCCACATGACTTTTTCACCTAATGGCTGAAAGCAGCCTCCCTGGATGGGCTGTTAAACCAAAGTGTTTCTGTTCCCTGCAGTGCCCAGCTCTGTGCCCACCAGGCCCCCCAGGCCCCCCAGGAATGCCAGGCTTCAAGGTAAGGAAGCATCACCTGCAATACCAGGATCTGTCTCCTAAAACAAACCCCACTATGAGCCCCTGCTATTAAATATATACAGTCTCTAGATATAGGCTCCACAGCTCCCAAACCAGCCATGCATTTGCATTTTTTCCTACCAATGAAATCTGACCCTTGGCAGATATTAAAAACCCCTGCACCCCAGTGGGGCAGAGCTGATGGACAGGAGCAAACAGGGGCAGCAGTTCAGGGCTGCCTCAAGGACCAGGTTCTGCCTTTCCAGGCCTGAGAGCTGGAAAAACCTCACCAGTTCTTAAACTGCAAAATGTAACTTGCATAACTAATATAATACAATTTAATTGTTGTTTTTATAGCCAGTTTATGTTTAGTTGTTTTGCTCTGCAATATAAATTCAAGGTTTCAGCCCTCAGGAGTTAAACATCTCCTCCTCTGACCCCTCTGTGGTTCACATGAAGTCTTTGCAGTTATGGACTCCAGCAGTGAGACAAACTGAAAAGTGTCTCAAGTTCTTTTAGCAGGCTTTAGAAGTTGGCAGTGAGTGGGAGAACTCCTGGGAAATGCTCTCAGTTCCTCCTGAAGTGACCTTTCTCAGGTCTGTTTGGTCTCTGCACTGAGTCATAAATATCCTTACAAATACAAAATGTTTAGGGCATAACTGCTCAAAATTCACAGCTCATGAAATGGAAAACCCTGTGAAACTATTTAATTGTGATGCAAGTAGTGCACAGGACCCTTATTGTGGTGAGGAATAACACCATGGGTCTCTCCCACAATAGCAGGAAAAGAGCCAAGACACAAATTGAATCAGAGCATATATAAAAGCTTTCAGTGGGACATGGATTTCTTTGCAAGCTTGATGGTGCAGACATTAAAGATGACTTAAAAACAGAGGTTAAAAATGCACAGTGGGGTTCTCAGGAGTGACTCATCCCTATTTTCTGAGGTGGTGGGAACTGAATTCTGGTCACTGATCTGTATTTGAGAGTTGCCTCCAGATCATGAGCTTAGTCCAGTGCAAGTCACTCTGGAAAACCAAATCTGGGCATTTCCTGGAACTACATCAATTCTGACACTGGTACCTGGATAATCTCCCCCAGGAGAGATCTCCATTCACAGCACACCTACAGACTGTTTTCTCTGGAAGTCATTTGGGATGTGGGGGTTTAGGCTTCACAGCTGTCTCATCAAATTTAATATTGAAACAAGACTCTACTGGGATATGAATAATCATAACTCTTATTTCCAGGGACACACTGGTCACAAAGGGGAGCCTGGTGAAGTAGGAAAACAAGGAGAGAAGGTAAACTTCAATTTAAAAGTAATGGGGGAGGATTTTTCTCTTTAAATTTTATTCTTGGAATCTTTAAAGACTTTTCTTGAAAAATGAGCGATGTTTTTAAGGAGACAGGGAGGAATGGGGCTGGTGGCTGAACAAGGAACAGTTACTTTGACTGAAGAGCATTGGACTCTGCTCTCCCTATAGGACAAGAAAGTTCATCTTCCCAAGGATCATCATGTTCAGATCAGCTGGAGTTAGCAGCTGCATGTTAACATCCATGCTGGAGTTAACATCCATGCAGGGATGTAAGTCAGGAAAAGCCCTGCATTAATACTTGGATAAATTCCTGCCTGATCCGAACTTTCTCGCACGTAGAAGAAATTGCCTATAACATAGCAACAAATTCTGAAGAGAAATCTGGGAGGGAGAGAGGGAGCTCAAGGGGAAATAAGATGGGGATGTCCCTGGCTGTGTGTTTGCTGTCCCCGCTCCTGTCTGATGGATTTTTCTCTCCCAGGGTAACCCTGGCCCTCCCGGCCCCCCAGGAATTCCGGGCAGTGTTGGCCTGCAGGTAACCCCACCTGTTCTCTCCCCACCCTTCCCACGGCCTTTGCACTGTGGAGCTCAGTGGAGCCATCAGTCACCTTGGTTACACAAACAGTGATTGAGTTTGAGCTGATTTGTTTTCTTAATTAGGGCCCAAGAGGACTAAGAGGCCTTCCTGGTCCAATGGGCCCAGCTGGCGACAGAGTAAGAGAAAAACTTCTGATTTTTCCTTTTCCTCTCCACCACCAGTTTGTCTTCTGAGAGGTGCCAGTGGCGCTTGTCCTGACTGAATTCCACTGGGAAGCTTGTAAAGGCAGAAAATGTGGGCTGTTCCCTGCAGCCCCTCCATCAGAACAACCTTCCAAAGTCAGGAGAATCCACACACCCGAGGGAGTGGCAGAGTCAGGCCCAGCCAGCCAGAGTCATCCCAACCAAAGTGCAAGACTGGCAGTGTTATAGAATCTTTCTTGCAAAAAAAGAAAACAAATAGCAACAACAACAAAAAACCACAACACCCAAAAAAAAAACCAACCAAAAAAAACCCCAAAACAAACAAACAAAAAAAACAAGTCCCCCCCCAAAAAAACAACCCAAAATATTTAATGAACTTTTTACTTTCTGTTCTATCTCTTTACAAGAAAAAGCCAAAGAATCTCTGATATACAAAGGTTTTCAGGACACAAAAAGGCTCCTCAGTGAGAACAGGGTCAATCTCCAGCTCATTGAGGCTTTGGACTCTTGTCACAGTCTTTGACCAGCAGCCCAGAGGCTGAATGGTTTTGACTTGGATGAAGTCATGCATTTATTTAGGAGTAAGAGTGTTATCCAGATAGCAAGGCCATGAATGATATCCGTGTATCACAGGTACAAAGGTGGGGAGATCCAGAGTAAAAACCCATTGTTCAGAGCGAGATTTTTTGCATGTCTGTCCTGCAAACCAGCAGGAGATACAGGGTGTCTTTCCAGGGCTTTTGTGTTTTCTCAGGCTGTGGTACCAGGTGGGGATTCTGTTACCCAGCATCACAATGATGTCTGTTCTCTGCAGGGTGACATTGGATTCAGAGGCCCTCCTGGAATCCCAGGACCTCCAGGGAAAGCTGTATGTACCCCAGGCTCTCTGTGACCCTGCCTTCCACAGCCTGCTTTATTCCTCCTTCCTGAGCTCTGCTGCCACTGGACAGGAGGCTGTGCTGACCACCTCCATCAGATTATTCCCTTTGTCCTTTCCCTCCACTTAGAGCGATGTTATTTGACCTGACCCAGTCTCTCCCTTTGCCATGCCCCACACCAGAATAAGTTCACCCCATTTCCATTGCTCTCTGTGCTTCACTGCCCTTCCCTGAGCACCAGCAGCTGTGGGCAAGCACTGGAGAAGGGAATATCCATTATTTTTGGAGGAAGAATCAGCCATGTTGTCAGCTTACATCCCTTGAGCCTGGTCTGTTCCCAGGTGCCCACAGCTCTCAAGGATGTTTGCTCCAAGCAGGAATGCATTGAGGATGCAATCCCCATCCTTCTGCAGAGCTCCCTTCTGCAGCATCACCCTCTGGGGACCCCTCCCTAGTCTTGCAATTATGGAAGAAATTCATCCAAACTAAAATAAAATTAGGTGCTTTCTCACCAAACCTTTCATTACACCCAGCAGGATCTAGACAGTAAATATTAAAGCTTTTCTCCCACTCTGTTTCTGCTTAAAGAAATTGCTTCATTAAATGAAGGGGAAGATGGTCTCTGCCCTGAGGGACTGTTGGCAAAGTCCCTGCTGCAGAAAGTGTGTCAGGAATTAGAATGTAGCTGAGAAAGTACAGCCGAGCTCTTGGGGGACTGTGTGTGCTCAGACCTCTGCTGGCACCAGCAAACAGCACCAAAACCTCCTCATATCACCCTCAAAGCAGCAATCTCTGTCCCTGAGTGATGCAGATGCTTAATGGCTTTTCCTTCTCTGTCACAGGGAGACCAAGGGAGCAAAGGACCTCAGGGATTCCGAGGGCCCAAAGGCGACACTGTAAGTGCAAACACCCTTTGCTCCAGGCTGGGATGTGACTGACAGTCCAAAGACTGTTCCATAGGTTTAATATGGCTTGTGTCCCCTTCATTTGCTTGAAAGGCATGGGAGCATCATCTCAAAAATGAGATGTTTAACTCTTACTGAAGGTGCCTGAGCAATAAGGTGTCCAAGTGCTGCTACAGCCTGGAGCACAGGGAGCAGATATTACATCCCCAACCCTTGCAATGATCAAGAGTTTTCCCTGGTCTGGGCCAGTTTCCTGGTGTGTCCCAAAACAACTAGGACAGAGAGGACCCAGCTGAAATGGAATTAAATGTCCCTACAGAATTTGAGTATTGTCTTTGTTGACAGTCCTTCAGGTTTGCACAGGTTACCACAGGATTTATTGTTGTTTTCTAGGGTAAACCTGGACCAAAAGGAAACCCAGGGGCTCGGGGACTCATAGGAGAGCCTGTAAGTCAATTAAGTAGGATGCAGGTCTTGCTGTTTGTCTTGCTTGCAGATGAGGAGACAAAACACAACAGGAAAAAAGCTACTTATTGCCATCTTTGCTGTCAAGCTCCTGCTCTGTGGGTCTCTGAGTAAACCCACTGGACTAAGCCATAGTTGTACTGCTGTTCATGAAAATCTCCCAGTGCAACTTCGTTGCCCAAAGTTTCTTTGATGTGAATGTGTTTTGCAAACCACAGAGCCTCCTCCTGACCTAACCACATGCTGTCCATGATTGCAGGGAATGCCTGGCAAGGACGGGCGGGATGGAGCTCCTGGACTCGATGGTGAGAAGGTTTGTAAAGTCCTGCTTAAACACTGCAGGGAATATTCCTGAGACTGTGCTGGGAGTGCTGCAAAGGCTCTGATGCTCCTCAAGAAGCTTGGCTGGGAACTTTTCCTTCTAAAAAGTTTTCTATTATTGTCACTAGTGAGGGAGAGTGAAGTTCTCCAATTAATTAATGCCAAGAGAATTCCCTATGGAAGGAAGGTGCACGCATGATGTAAGCTCAGCTGTGTCCCTGGATTTAGTGGTTCCTGCTGGCTGCCTCCAGGCCTTCAGAGATGCCTTTTCAGAGCTGTTGTCAGATTTGATTGAATAGCCTGGAGACAAGGTGCTGTCAGGTGCTGGTTGCCTGGTTCTTGAACAGTACACCTGCAGGAATATTGAATGTGTGCTGCCAGGGAAGGCTGGGAGCTGCAGGAAGCCCCTGAGAGCTCCTGTCCTGTGGGTGCTCACTCCTCCAGACACAACAGCTCTTGGTCCTGTGCATACAGGGAGGGAGAAAAGTCCAAATGCCTGTTTGGGAATGTGTCCCCTACCTGTGCCAGGCCATTTCCCAGTGCTGGAGGAGCTCTCCTAACCTCTGCCTATCCACAGGGTGACGCAGCTCCCACGGGTGCTCCTGGAGAGAAGGGGCCAAATGGACTTCCTGTGAGTATGGAGCAGGACCTGCCACCTCTGGGGGTCCCAGCAGCTCAGTGTGCCTGCAGACATCCTTCCTGGGGACAGGGGAGGGTCAATCAGCCCGTGGTTTCACAAGGAGCTCTAGTTAAGCCAAGAGGAAATGCACTTTTCCCACCATACAGACAGGGAAGGAGTGTGCCACACAGGGCTGGAGAACACGTGGAGCAGCACCACACAGTAATTCCCTGGCTGTTGGCTTCTCTAACTCTTTAAAATCTAAACTTGAGAGGGATTTTCTCTTTCACATCCCACTGATGTGCATCCCATATGGAGGGAGGTAAGATCTGGGATATAATATCCTGAGCTCTGTCCCTGCCTTACTCCAGTGCTTGTTGGCAAAATGTTTCATCTCTCCAGACTTCCAGCTATCTAAAAGAGATAAAATATACCTTTCTTCCTGCATTTACAGAATATTTTGAACACCCCTGGAGAGAGGTTTCCACTGTTCAAAATGTTGCTGTTGGTGGTCTATTTGTGTATCCCTGCTCATTGCTCTCATGGATTAGTGTTCATGGAGCTGCAAGGGCAGCAAGAGAGACATTGAAGTCATAATTTTCAAAGTGAAAGCTGCAGAAGTCTAAACCCTCCATTGCTTCAAGCAAAGGTCACTCCTTGTGTGTTAAATCAGACCAGAGTAACAAAATCACTTCTTCTCACATTGCTTTAATATCATTTTTTTCAGGGTCTGCCTGGAAGAGCAGGTATTAAAGGCTCAAAGGGTGAACCAGTAAGTGAACCTCTGTAATGACAGGGTCTGGTGGAGAAACTGGTCACAGCAAGACTTTTTAGCTTTGGGGGATTGGGAGGATTTACCCCAAAGTGATGGTTTCTGTATTTCTGCTGGGACTGAAGAGCAGGAATTAGGTAAAATAACTGGGCTGGCACCTGGTTCAGTAAAGACACAGCAGATATACAGAAGAGTCATCAGTGGTTTAGAAAACTTCATCCTTTTGTCAAAGTCCCAGGAGGAGGCTTGATCTTTTGGTATCAAAAGGCTGAGCACCAGCAGGAGCAGAATGACCTCATCTTGCCTTCTGCAGATTTTCCCTCTCCTCAGAAGAAAAACTTCCATGGAGCTTTAGATTGACACCTACTTGTGAGATTAAAGGAAAAGCTCAGGCAGACCAAAGCAGTCCAGCACAAAGCTGTTCTGAGAAGTGTCTTTTTTCCCCCTGTCCCTCTCCTTTATGAGTTTTTCACTCTGCATCATTATTGCTGCTAATCCTCAGGGAGGAGAGCACACTGCAGGAAGGTTGTGCAGGAAATCTCCTCCTGATGTGAAGGTGGTGCAGGTGTGAATGTGATGGGATGTCCTGGCATCCCTGTCTCACACAGTGCATGGGGACACTGGCCTGGGGCTGGTCACTGGTGCCAGCAGAGAGTGTGCAGCTCCCCTGTTCTCTGGTGCTTTGAATTTTGCCTAAACTGTAAAAGTTTAAAGCTGCTTTTATTTCCTGATCCAGGTTTTTACTCTCTCCTCCTTTTGTTGCTTCAGGTAGGACAGAAATGACTCCCTGAAGTGATGCCCTGAGTGTTTGCTTTGTGCTTTGCAGGGCAGCCCTGGAGAGATGGGAGAGGCAGGTCCCTCTGGAGAGCCAGGCATCCCTGTAAGTGTCCCACATTTCCACCTAGCATGGGCTCTGCTGGTCAGTTGGAAACCAAACTGGGGAGCTGGAGCTCACATTCTGCCTCCTTGCATAAATGAAGCTTCCAGTGATGCAGCACCTGCAATCCCATGGGGCTGAGCACTCCAGGCATTCCACACTGGTGTGGAGCTCCCCAGGGAGCACTGAGCTGGCTGGGCAGGGTGCTGGGCACAGGAACTGGACAAAACCCCCCAGCTGTGGGCTGGCAGATGGGCCACGGAGGCAGGAGTTTGGGACTGGACAGCCTGGGGTCCAGGAATATGTCCCAGTGGGGTGGGAAAGGTGAATTTGTGGCTCCTAAGCATCACAGCTGACTTTGGTGTCCCTGCCAGGGCGATGCTGGCATTCCTGGTGAGAGAGGCCTGCCCGGACCCAGAGGAGCAACTGTAAGTACAGAGCTGGCTGTAAACCAGAGGTGCCAAAATAGGGCTTGTGTGTGGGGGTCACTCTCTGGCTACAGTAAAAGGCCATTTTCTCTCTCAGTGGTGTCTCTGGGGAGCTTTGGCAACAGAGAAATTCTTTCCCCAAGCTGGGTCAGCTCCTGCTCTCACTGACAATTCCGTGCAAATGCCGAGTGATCCCTCCCATTTCACTTGGCAGAGCAAACTGCAGCTGTTCAGGAGGCTTGTGGAGCTGCCACAGTCTGCCAGGAGAGACTGGACAGTCAGCAAGCCCCTCATTACACAGGAATAAGAAGGTTCTGCCTCTGCTGAAGTGAGGCACGAGTGAAGCAGAGCTCCTGGGAAGCTGTTGCTGTGGACTTTGCCACCAGCACATGGCACCTGAAATCCTCCCAACCCTGCATCCCTTTCTTTGGAGCAGTGGAGAGGGGTTCTCTACAGAGCTGAGAATAACTGCAGGGCTCCATGCTGTGTCCCTGCTCAATAGCAGAGAGGATAACAAAAAATATCAGGAGGGTAAAACCCTGATTTTTGATCCCACTACTAAAAATCCTTGGGGACCTTTTTCATCTTGTCACTGTCCAGCTAGTGCCGCTGTTGGGGTTGGATATAATCTTCTAGTGGTTTTCTTGGGGCTTTTTGCTTTTTCTTTCCTTTTTTTTTTTTTTCCCCCACCTTAATCTCATTTTGAAATCCAGGAGCCTACAGCAAGTCTAATATGATTTCTGGTATGTGCCACTTGGAAGAAATTGAACTGCATGATTTATTGTTTGTGAGCAGCTGCTGCTTAAACTTCCAAGGAGAGGGAAATCAGCTTTAGAAATAAACTGTATTAATAATGTTTGCTTTTATATCTGTAATTTTTCATCAAAGTGGCTGGCCTCACAAAAGGTGCCACATTATTACAGCCAAAAAGCAAAAACAGTTGAGCTAATTGTGTTGGTGCAGAGTTTTGACAGGGGTGCAGTTGCAGCTGAACCCATGGTTAGGTCTAATATGGGTTTCTTATTTCTGATTTGTTTTATTAAAGTCATAATTTGTTAGTTAAGACTGGGCTGTTCCAAGAGAGGTGCAGCATTTTTCCAGTGTTAAGGCTGTTTGGCTCCAAACAATTTGGGTTTTTTTTAGCTCTGAATACCAAGAGTTTCTCATAACCTGTCAGGTCCCTCCAGCTCCCACCAGCAGCTCAGCAGATTTTTGATGCAATTTAATTTAACTTTCCTAAAGCTTTGTATATATAACTTTCAAAGTTCCTTACTCAATTACAATCAGAAAACAAAGTGGAAACCAGTAACCACGGAAATACCTGAGCAGTTGTTCAGCTTTTTGAGGACGATGCTGCTTTATGTCAGTGGCCACTTTGAGGTTTATTTGTGTCCCTGAATGCTCCACCCAGCAGGGATGGCAGTGAAAGGAGCCAAAGCTGCAGCCCTGCCTCATGACAAAAGCTTGCTGAAGGCATCTATTTCAAGAAGAAGTTTACAAAATGAGATTGAAATGCCTGAATTACTTAGGGTTGTTTTGTTTGTTTGTTTTCATCCAAGCTCTTTATTGGATATGTGATTTTTCTCAGGAGAAAGCAATAGAGACTCCTGATGGCAACATTCATGTTCTGTCTGGTGAGCTCTTAAAAGCCTCTGCTCTGACAGCATAAATTGCTGCCTTTGTCTACATTGCTGGAACCAAGGATTTCCAAGCAAATGGATGCAACTGCCATTTTTAATTTCCAAGAGCCTGCAGCACGTGTTTTGCAGTAGTTCCTTGCAATCAATTAAAAGCATAATACTGGGAGAGCAGATCCCTCTAATGGATGTTGTCTGTGCTCTGTCATGCTGCCACTTTTTGCTGTCCCTGATCTCTACTACTCATGAGCGTGGTATGCTCTTAAGCATGGATTATCCAAATAAGCCTTTCTGTTAATAACAATGCAGTTAACAAAGCTCAGCAAACACCAGACACCACTTTGCAGTGGTTCTTCTCTTTACCAAAGCTGATCTCTCTCTTTCCAGGGACCACTTGGCCTCCAAGGTCCCATAGGAGCCCGAGGTGTCCGAGGTTTCCAGGTCAGTGTGATGTGAGGGGGAATTATGGGCATCGTGTTTTGGCAGGTCAGTGTTCTCTGCAAACCTCTGGCCAGACAGCTGGGTGATGGCAATGAGGGAAAGGGAGAAATTTGCCATTTACCTGAGAAATTTCCATTTGCCAGAGCCAGTGTGACACCTTCATTACCACGGGATGGTAGAAAGAGCACGAGGCCTGATAAGCTGCCTGCAGGAGCAATTTATATTTAGAGTTTGCAAAGGGAGGGGTTGAGTTTTGAGCCTGTTCCCTGGCACAGGGTGCTCAGAGAAGCTGTGACTGTCCCTGGATCCCTGGAGGTGTCCAAGGCCATGGGGCCCTGACCAGCCTGCTCTGGTGGAAGGTGTCCCAGCCTGTGGCAGGTAGGGGAACAAGCTGAGTTTTAAGGTCTCTCCCAACTCAAATTGTTTTATGATTTTTTGGGTTTGATCTTCATAAAGACACCTCAATTCCTCCTTGATCTGGTCCACTCTCTGCCTGTATTTCTTCAGTGAGCTCCTTTTGCTGCACTGGGGTCTCCAATATTTCTCCCTCCCTTCTCCAAGGGTTTGGGCCCTCCCTTTCCACTTCCCACTGGCACTGACTGGGGGTACCCCCCCTTGGTGGGATCACAGATATTGAAGGTTTAATAATTTAAATGGTTTACTCATGAAAGACCCAGGGCAAAGGTTGGAGCACCTTGGCATGTGCCTGACCTTGGTTGTAGACCAGGAGAGAAGCTGGAATGAGCTGTACCAACCAACACAAGTGGTCCCCAAGGGCTGGGGGAAAAGGGAGAGAGATCCAAAAAAAACCTTTCTGAAATGTTATGCAGGCTGCAGAACTTCCAGGTGCAGGGTTTCTGGCATTGTAAGCTGTAGCTTGGATTTTGTTGTTTTCCCTACAGGGGCCCAAAGGTGCCAGTGGTGAGCCTGGCCTTCCTGGCCCGACTGGGATCCGTGGAGAGACAGGTGACAGGGTAAGGACAAGGCACCTGGGACTAATTCCTGTTGGGATGGGAATTTACAGGTAATGGGGACCCAAAACCTGGTGTAGCTGATGGGTGTTGGGTGTCCCAGGCCCCACCCTGAGGTGCCCAAGTCAGACCTTAGGGCAGGGAGCAGGACTCGTGCATCCTGTCCCTTCTGTTCCTGGCTTCTGTTTCACTTCAGAAACTCCAACTTTTTTCAGGCATTGTGGATTTTTTAAAAAACCTAACCAGAATAGAGAGTGTTTGGGATTTTTCCCTGTTCCTTACACTGATTCCACTAAAGCCTCACTCCCCGGGAGTACAAGAGAGCTGGTTCATGAATTTCTGTTACTCAGATGCTTGATTAGACTCTCTGGGGGTTTTTTAAACTGCAGTTTTATCAGTGACTTTTCTTTCTGAACAGCAAAACACCTGAGCATCCCACCTCACAATAAATGTGACTTTATTTAAATGAGTTCATTCCCATTTTAAAGAAGCCATCAGGGCAAAGTGAACAGCATTTGTTGGGAGCTTGCAGGAGAGCAGGAGCCACGTGTTCACCAGCTCCCTCCTCCCCAGCTTTAAGGTGAAAGTTGTTTTTTTAAAAAAACCTTTAAGTTCCTTTCTGTGCAAGCAAATGCAGCAGCACCACGGGGCTTCCACAATGGCCCTTCTGTGCTGGCTCCAGGCAGGTTTAAAAAAGCCTCTTGGAGTGATGTGAGCTGGAAGTGTGAAACAGGAGCGTTATTGTGGAGCTGTGGGGCTCTTGACTGCATTCAGGGCTTTGCTGTGCTGAAAAATGTACATTCAGGGGGGAAGAGGCCCCTGCATGAAGTGCTCAGGGAGCTGCTCCAAGCAGAAGGAGGGCAAACGTTGTGCTTAAAGCAATAAAAAATAATCTAGGTTTTATTTCTGGCTCTGAGGTTCAGTGTAGTTACTCTAAGATGTGATTGTTGGTTGCTCAGAATGAGAGGAAACGGCCTCAATCTGCACCAGGGGAGGTTTAGATTAGATATTAGGAATGTTTTTTCACAGAAAGGGTTGTAAAACATTGAGGCAGGCTGCCCATGGAAGTGGTGGAGTCACCATCCCTGGAATGTTCCAACAAGGCGTGGATGTGGCCCTTGAGGACAGGGTTTAGTGGTGACAGTGGTGGTGGTGCTGAGCTGACCCTAAAGCCTCAGACTGTGTTTTTGTAGCCTAAACAGAGAGCCTGTGCTGCTGGGGACACACAAAGAACCCAGAGGTCTGCCCTGGGCTTGCTTTACTGCTGGTCCTGGTGTGGATAAATAGAACCCAGGATTGATGCAATTACCCCATTCCAGCTGCAGCCAACTAATCAAACTCTCCTGAAATCAATTGAGACTTTTCTGTGAAAAAAGAAAAATCCCCTCATGCCTGAGCTAACTGAGTACTGACAGGCTTTTTCACAGTCCTTGGACTGACTGTGGTCAGGAATATAAGCCAGCATTTCAGTAAATGTGTTTGCTGGCATGAAAAAATACGAGTGGTTTAGTGCATTTGACTGTAAGATATAAAATAGTGTTGAGATAAAACACATCAGCCATCTTGCTGGAGTGGGATATGGGGAGGGGAAGGGTTTGGCTGTTGTTGCTGACTGAGGCAGCTGTAGACAAATATTTTTCCTAAGGATTTTTATTGTTATCAAATTCCTGGGGATTCTGGACGCCAGCAGCCACCTGGGGCACTGCCTGTCTGGGCTCCCCACTGGAGCACTGAATGCTTGGCCAAAACCAGGAGTTTTGTTTAACTGGCCAGATGAAACCTGTGAGGACATGGGGCTGGCAGTCCTGAGCTCCTTGTTCCTGCTGCTAGGAATTACCACTGCAGTGAATTAGAGTTTTGAATGAAAATCCTCTGGGCTAAGCTTGTCTTTAAGGGAATGTTCCTTGCAGGACTTGGTCTTTGGTGACTGAACTGTGTTTTATTGCCATAAACTTTCATGGAGCCATGAGACCCTATGAAGTCAGAGATATAAATTTGGATTAAAATGTTCAGAAAGGAATATATTGCTTCTGCCATCAGCAGCCATAAAGTGGGTGTTATAAACAGTTTTAGCTACCCTTCTATTTCAACATTCCATTGTCTTTTGATGAGTTATTTTTCATTAATAGAAATCCCCCCTCTTTTTAACTTAGTGCTTGAACTGAGCAAGATATTATGTCCTTTTGTGTGAGTTTGTCCTCAAAGTTTCTGTTCTGCTGAACCATCTCTAGATCTAGTTAATAAAAAAGATCAGTTTGCAGATGCCAGATTGATGAGGGTGCTGTATAAATCCTGCTTGAAGGGTGAAATGGCTGAATTTCACATGTAGGTTTTGCAGTAGAGAAAAAAGATCTGGGGTTCTCCTGAACTCCTTGTTGGCTCTGCTCTGTGGAGCAGAAAAATTATAAATAGGGCTGAAAATGTCTCATAGGGCTGAAAAAATTATAAATAGGGCTGAAAATGTCCTCTCTGTGAATGTCAGGTAGATAAAGACGGAGGGGTTTTCCTGGATTGCCTGGATTATTCCTGGGGTGATAATCAGTTCATCATCTAAATGGATTTTATTCCTATGGCCATGTTGTTCTATGAATCTTTAAATCAGGAGCACCTAATTCTAATTCCTAGGAAAACTGGCAGTCTAATAAGGCCTTGAAAAAAACATCTTGGCTCTTTGCCCTTGTGGTATGAAAGTATTCTTGTCTGTTTTATACCATGAGTAAATCCAAGCTCCTCCTCACATCACAGGCTGAGAAATTGTCCCACAACACAAACCAGGGACTGTGGAAATTGTCACAGAGCTAGCAGGGGTGCTTAAATCCCTTCTTATTTCTAGGAAGTGTCAATGAAATTTGTGCCCTCCTACTCAGCAGCTGGGAGATTGATTCTGACCCCTTGCTGAGCAAGTGTCTGACCACACCAGGAATTCACAGGGAAGTGACAGTTTGAGCTCATTTGCCTTTTTTCTCTTGCTTATTTGCAGGGTCCTGTTGGTGTTCCTGGTCCCAAGGGGAACCAGGTAAGAGATAACTTTCATGCTGTTGTCAGCAGAGGCATTTAAACCAAGTTTCAGGGACAGTATTTGACAGCACAAATGACTGTCTCTTCCACAAACAATATTCCGCAGCAGAAACCAAACCCCTCTTTGGACCCATTTTCCCTGCATTGGCACAGATGTTGCCTGTTTTAATGGAGGCTCATGAAAATGCTGTGATACAAACACCAGGCCCTTGCTGTGTGCTTTGTGGCCACAAGGATTTGTTCAGGAGCTCCTCACATCAAATTCCTCCCGAGTTAAGTTTGGAAGTGCAGCTTTTCCTCAAAGCTTCATGTGCCTGATGAAGGATATTTCACCCTAACCTCGAAGCTTGCCACACTAATGAACTAGTTTCATCTTATACTTTTTGCTGCTCAGCTTCCATGCTTGGTTTAATCTCAGCAATGAGCTTTTGGGCCAGTTTTCATCAAATATATGACTTTCATGGATGCATGACTGTGTTCTTGCAGAAAGCGAGGCTTTCCTAGCAAGCCTTGCTGGTTTGGTTACCAGGCTCAGTGTGGCCCCTCTTTTGTTGCTAAGGGGAAAAACCAACCTGATCTCTGTTTGTCATGGGATAACTTCCTCTGAAAAGCTGTGGAGTCACCATAACAATGTTCATTATCTGCTCTGGTGACAGAGCTCTGAGTGAGCCAGCTCTGCCTTGGGCAGGGCAGCGATTGCAGGAATTTCTGTCACCCCGTACTCGGATTGCTCAGGCTGCTCCTGGCTGGAGGTGAGCAGCACAGGGATCATCCTGGCCTGGCTGGTGCTGTGGATGTCACCAGAGCTTTAGCCACTCTTGCATTCCTGTCCCCAGGAGTGGAGTGGGTTCCTCACCAAGAGATCACTGCAGTTTGAGGGTGAGATGAAGCTGTTCTGTTCAGGAGGCCATGAGAACAGGGACACTCAACATTTGCCTGTGGCTGCAAACCCACGTTTTCTGTGAGCCACAGAGCAGGGGGAGCTGAAATTTAGGTTCCCTGCTTGAGGAATGCCAGTGCCAGGCTGTGGATGTCCTTCATGACCAACCCATCATGGTTGTCATCCGTGTGAATTCAGCCTTTCATCCAGGTCCCAGCTTGTTGCAAAGGGCACCCAGTCCTCATGCAGGGGAACAGCTCCTGTGGAGTTCAGCTTTGGGAAGAGAGAACTTCCCCTTGCTGGAGCAGCTGTGGCTGCTGAGAGTCCCCATCTCCCTCAGGTTATCCTCAGGTGGTCCTTGCTGTCAGCAGTAGGTGCAGTGTTAACTCTGCTCTCTCTCTCAGGGCATTGCTGGAGCAGATGGCCTCCCAGGTGACAAAGGAGAGCTGGTAGGTGCTCTTAACTTCAGTAGAGTTGACTTCTCAAATAACAGATGGGTCCAGAAAACCATGGATCACTATGATCAGTCAGGATCAAGCACCCAAGATCTCCAACCCTGCTGTGGAAAGAAGGCAACCTGAGGCCTTGCACATGTCACAGCAGCTTGGGAGGCTGGGCTTCAGATTGTGCATTTTCTGAATGAATCACTCTTTCTTATTTCCCTTTTCTTTCTGACAGGGTCCCTTTGGACCCCCTGGCCAAAAAGGAGAGGTAAGTGTCAGACACTGGGGGCTCATGCCCCGAAGGATTTAGGATTTTTGCATGTTTATAACTATAGAATAAACTCTGATCTGTTGTCATTCCCTTGAAGCAGGCTTTCCTTACAACCATGCTATTAAATCTGGGAGAAAAATGGGGAGTTGTGCCATTCAAACTATTGAAATCTGTTTGATAATTTTGCTGTAGCGGGGATTTCTCTTATCATAACCTATACATGCAAAAACACCCTTAAGGTGTAAGAAATGCAACTGATAATCCAGATCAGTTCAGGAAACCTGAAGAAAGTCTTAACTAGCCCCCAGGAGAAAAGACTGACTGTGACTTCAATTGTAAGTGGTTTTGGTCTTCTTTGTTCTTCACTGCAGCCAGGAAAAAGAGGAGAACTTGGTCCAAAAGGTGTCCAAGGACCTAATGGGACAGCTGGAGCACCAGGGATCCCAGGACATCCAGGACCCATGGGCCAGCAGGGGGAGAGGGGTGTCCCTGGCATCACAGGAAAACCTGGACCCCCTGTAAGTATCTGCTGCTTCTGCAGCGCAGTCAGGGAGCCTGAGAAGTGAATAAATGGATCATGGGGTTTGGATGCTATCCAAAAAATAAGGTCTTGCATTTCAGCAGGCAAAAATAAGGCCAAATAAACCCCAGATTAAATATCTGGCCTAACATTAAAGTTAATCTCTGCCATTTGTACAGCAGAGTTCTGAAGGGAAGCTGTCACCTTTTGAAGAGGGGAAAGCACCCCCTGATCTTCATGCAGGACCCTGTGCTGCTTCCCGAGCTCCTGGAAATGTGTTTTGTGTCCTGCAGCTTCTGCCAGGGCTGGTTATTGATAAGCAGGTTTCTACAAGGACAAATTCTTCTGTTAACTGCAGGGCAAAGAGGCCAGTGAACAACATATCAGAGAACTCTGTGGGGAAATGATAAATGGTGAGTATTCCTGAGAGAAAACTGACTTTAATTGCCAGGTGAGTAGATGCTGAACATAAAATGGCTTCTGAGATTTGTTAATTTTCTGTCTTCATATAAAAAAAAATGCATTGACTTTTAGTGTAAGGAAATTATTTAGGAGGTCACCTTGTTAAGGATATGTTTTGGTGTTCTAAAATTAGTATTTTTAAATGATTCATCATGGCAACGGTCAGAATGCACTGAAAGCAGCTTTGGCACAAGTGTTACGTGAGACCTCCTGCCCTAAACTGTGTCATTCTGAACTTCAACCTCTCCTCAATGCACCTCATTTCCTTGGAGATCCTCAGGGAGTGTCCTTTCTTCAAAGTGACTGGTTTGCATTTGGAATGTTTTACATTCCCTGTTTGGGATGAGGTTAAACTCTGAAAGTTTGCTTCAGGAATCCTGTTTTAATTATTTAAGTGTCATTTGTTAGAATACATGACAACCTTTAAAGTGGTTTTAGAAACAGGAATAATCAACCCTGCACGTTTACAATTAAAATCTCTATCTGTGGAGATGTGAGAGACAACCCAAAAAGCTGCAGGTAAGCTGAAAGGACAGATTCAATGTTCCCAGGTGGCAGAAAGTTCTGCCCAAAGAAAGAGTGTAAATGTTGGAGATGCAGTGTTTGATTGTGTTTTTCAGAGCAAATTGCACAGCTGGCTGCTAGCCTGAGGAAGCCCTTGGCTCCTGGAATGACGGGACGGCCTGGCCCAGCCGGGCCCCCAGGTCCCCCTGGAAGCACGGGAAGTGTTGGGCACCCTGGGCCTCGGGGACCCCCTGGATACAGAGGCCCGACAGGAGAGCTTGGTGATCCTGGACCCAGAGGCAAGTTAAGGCTGAAGCAATTTGCTTCTTTTGTGCCCACTGAAATGAATTGTGAACTTGCACTGGGGAGATCAGGCCTCGGTGGAGTTCTGCATCCTGAGGGTGCCATGTGGGCAAAGATCCCTGCAACAGCCAGAGGATTTGTAGCTTCTCTTGTTCTCTGCCCTTCCTGTGCGTGGCTGAGGCTGCAGAGCACACTCACTGTGGAAATGGTGATTAATTTGTGATTAATTTGTGATTAAAGGTGATACTGGTGAAAAGGGAGATAAAGGACCTGTTGGCCAAGGGATTGATGGGCCTGATGGTGACCAAGGACTGCAGGGTAAGTCTGGGGAAATTAACTGAATGCTCCATCACTGAAGTGAAGGCTGAGGAGGGACAGCTCTGCATGTTGATGGCAATAGATTACCATCACTAATTTAAAGGTGTGTGACAACTCTGAGGCTCTCCAGATTAAGGGAAAGGATGGTGCCTGCTTCCTGATGATTCCTTTATTAAAAGATTCAAGATGTATGCAAATTAATTAATATCTATTAGAAACTCGGAAGAATATTCTTTATTTTGCTCTCTTGCTTTTCTAATTGGGGTTACACCTGTACAATGAATAAAGTGCAGGCACCAAAAGCAGGCTCTCCATTCACAGAATTTCATAAAGCTAAAATATTTACAACCATGTGATCTTAAATCCTTCCACAAAATTTAGACCATAAAATTTTATAATATTTATACCCTGTTGTTTCAGGATCTTCCATAAAATAATTACATTCATCCATGTTAATAAACTGTCAGCTCACACAGCCAAGACATCCCTTGACCAAATTAGAGATAAAAAAATCCAAAGCACATACTCCAGATTCAGGGTAAATTTATTGAAAACACCTTGTACTCAACAGGCCATAACAAGTGTGATGTACAGACACTCAAAGTATATTAAGATCTCTAAAAGCAACACATATATACAGATATTAAAAAAGAAAAGATGGAAATATTTCATGTTATCTTTTCCCCTCTCTTGTTTAGGACCACCTGGTGTGCCTGGAATTACCAAAAACGGCCGTGATGGTGCTCAGGGTGAACCCGGGCTGCCAGGGGATCCTGGGACTCCTGGGACTATTGGGGCTCAGGGAACTCCAGGAATATGTGACACGTCGGCTTGCATGGGAGCTGTTGCTGCATCAACTTCCAAAAAATCATAAACCAACAGTACAAGAAGTGAAGAAGTGACTGAATATTTAAATAAACAGTGCATTGTAAGAAAACAGAATCCTTCTAGTGCTAAAAGGACAGATGCTCCTTCTATTCTATTAAGTGGAGACTTTGACACAGTTCTATGAAAAAGAAAGCATCAGATGAAAACTTTAATTAAAAGATGCTTTATGACTATCTTTTCTGCCCCCCAATTATTTTCCAGAATTTTACTGCTAAACAACCTCACCTTTCCTTCCTCCCTTTGCTCAAGAGACCTGCAAGAGGAAGCATTGCTCCTTTTTACCATCACCCCCCATGTACTAAAGATCACGACTTTTTGCTAAGAAAGTTTTGAGCCTTTGCCATTGAATTCCTTGGTGCTGCTCCCACTGACTCCAGCCCTGCAGGTTTGTGCACTCAGACACGTTGTTAAGGCACTCAGGCACAGAGCTGCCTCTCCCATCAGTGGAAATCAGGCATTTCAGTATCCTGTATTTTAACATCTGAACCTTCTGGCCTAAGGAATGACCATTGCTTAAGTCTGTGCTGCCAGTTAGAAATTTTCAGATTGCACCTCAAATATTTGCCAAGACTAGTAAACAGTAATCCTCTTGCAAGCAAATTCTGCAAAAGGAGTAATGTAAATATTTTAATTTCCGGGGAAGAATTTTTCTATATTTCCATATGATAACGAAGGAAATGAAGTAACAGCATTTTCATGACCTCTACTTCAGCTATTTGCACAGTAATTGTGATGGAACCCCACCTAAGAAAGAATGCTCTTTTAAAGTCCAGCCAAAACCACCTGTATGAACTGTTGTAAAAAATAAAAGGAGATTTTTTTTTAACCTTTTCTTTGTGCTGTTGTAAGTGTCATTATACAAATCAAATTAACTTGGCTAAACTGCATCTTCCAAAACTGGTTTTGCTAGGATTGTTTGGACATAAATTGCTGCACAATTGCTCTTATCCGTGATTTAAACCAGTATTAATTTTGGTAGAACTTTTTATACTTTAAAACTTGCTAGCATCATCTATTTAAAAAAATTAATAAAACCCCTCTCAGCTCACACACAGTTCTATTTCCGTCCTATATGCCAAAGCCTATGAACGAAGCTTCATATTTCTCTTTAAATATAAAAATAGTTTGTGCATTTAAATATCTACTGTTTAAAATATGCCACTTTTGGTCTTAAGTAACAACACAAGAACCTGTTGGACAGTTGTGCAGCAGACATTAAAAATAGTACTGAATTTAAAAATGCCAACACCATTGCACTACTCTTTGGAGCTAATTATGTTAAATATATATGCAAAATTCATAATACCCACTGTTTAGAAACTATGCACTTGTCCAAATAACCAATACAATATTTACATTTTAAATGGAAAAATGAGCATTACAATATGGTAACTTTAGATTCTTTTTACACTGGAAGATTGAATTTGCATATAGCCACTAAAATAACAGGCGGATGGATGTTCTACATCTCTTCCAATCTGTACTGCATCATCTTTAAAAAAGAAAGTAAAAGCCAACAATTAAATAAGACCCCAAAGCAGGATGACAAGCAAATTTTGTATAACTAAAGGGTTAAAATACTTAGTTATGACATTTTCTTGTAGCTTCTGGTCCCAAAGCCCCTTGAACAGGGCACTGATTTCCATTGCTGGTAGTTAACTTCCATTTCCATTTGCAATAAAGAATATTTCCATTAAATTTCTATATATATATATATATTTACAAGTTACACTTTCAAATTCCTATTCAGCATGTAAATGGAAAGAATAAAACACAGTTTGGGCTATTGTCACACAATTCAGGGTGGGCAGGTCAGGCTATTTGGTCTCCATAGCTGTGCGGTTTTCCTGTGCTGGACACATTACACACGAGTCTGGTCTTCCAATTTTTAGTCTCCTGCCTGTTTTACCACAGAACACAGTCTCAAATTCCTAAAATAAAATCAAAATACAAATGTTATATTTAATATATATTTACTTGAGATAGACACTTCTGTTTCACTAACGCCTTCAATAGGAAGGAAGAGGGGCTATACCCCTATCTAGACCAGCAGGTTTTCTAATACACACCCTCCTAAAATTCTTGGCAGAGCTGGAATTACTCCGGAGCTGCAACTACTGCTGAGGAGAACAGGAGCTGCTTTTAAGGCATGGAACCCTTTAACTCTGCTCACCCACTCAATACAGTGTGGGCATGTAGCTGTGATCCCCCTCCCTGAACTAACTAGAAGCCTGTGAAAGAGGTAGAAAATATAGAAAATGAAGGAGGGGAGGAATGATTGAAGAAGAACTTAATTTTATATTGTTGTCCAAATAGGATCATGCTCAGGAATTGTGTAACTAAAACAAATTAATTTTAAAATCCAATTTGAAAGCACTGACTGAGGACAGCCTGTCATTTCTCACTAGTGAACTCAAAACAGCCAAAAGAAATAAATAATAAAAATTTAAAGGAAAGTTCAAGGATATGGTGGATCCTTCACAAACAGCATCAAGCAGAAGCTTTTCATCTCAGTTATACATTATGACAGCTTTAAAATATTTCCCATTTTTATCAAGTCCAAAAATGAAATGAGATTTCAAACCTGCTTCAGGGAGTCACCATGCCTTTCCTGAATGTACTTGAGGAATGCAGTTGTCCACTGCAAAGTTGTTGCTTTGTCAGTGTCAATCGTGCAGAAGGGAACGAGGAGATTGAGCTCATCACAACAAACCCGGATCCTGCGCCTGCAGGCAAACACCCAAGATTATCAACCATGGGTCAGAGGGAAAGATGCACAAAACAGGAAGTGTACTCACATGTGCTACCAGCTATGGACTTTGGGAACTGCTGTGTGTTTGCTACAAGCTTTGCGTACTACTTTTGTTACACACAAGCCACCCTATTTCTACAGACTGGGTGAAACGTTTTGAAATCTCTTTTTGTTTGTTTACAGAGTAAAATCACAAAGCAACCACAGTGAAACTTTTTTTTACTCCTAACAAACACCAAACCCTCACCTCCTGCACTGTTTTTTCTTGCAGCTAACACAAAATATGTCGATTTTACATTTACTCTGGATAATCAGATTATTGCAGTGCCAGTATTTTAGGTTTCAAGAGGTGTTCCAAGGCCCCTGGTCCCAGAATTACCTCCTGTCTCTCTCCAGGCGGTTGTGCCTTTCCCTTCTCTGGGCGCTTCCATCCTGGGAACCACTTTGTACCTGCACACTGGAGCTGGGCTGTGCTGACTGCCAGGGGCCCTGGGCAGCTGCAGTGCTCTGGTTGTTGTCCCGGGCGTTCCGGATCTCGCCGAGAGGTTTGCGATCCATGTTTGGATCCAACAGATTTATTCGGCTGCAACTTCTGTTTATGGCTTGCTTGCATAAGGTGTCTTGTTGGAAAATAAAGATTAAAAGAATGGCCTGTTTATTACTCTCCCACTAACCTAAAAATAGTGATCATGGCAAGTTTTATGTGGAACAATCTTTGAAGCTTTACTGCCAGTCTACATTGATTCTTACAGCAAAACATGTCCTACAGAAAACCTAAGGCACTGCTTGCTATTCCAAAATCCACACAACTTCCATTTTCTCAGAGTTCCCTTTGGGATTGAGCCTGCCCTGGGTGAGCACTTGAGGCAGCCCTTAAAATGTTCTTCAGCTTGATACTGACTGGATCTGCTGGATCAGCTTTGGCATCAAAGAATGTACTCCTCTGCCATGGGGTTTGGTGGTGTTTGGTCAAAGGCTGGACTCAATAATCTTGGAAGTCTTTCCCAACGTTAATTATTCTCTGATTCTAAAGAAACCAGCTGCTGACCAAGGTCCAGATTTTCAAAGGTACTTTGTAACCTCAAATCTCTTCATTTCAAGCCAGAAGTGCTAAACAATTTTAAAAGTATAGCTAAACTCATAGGTGTTAGAGAAATCTAGCTCCATGTTGCCTATTGAACATGTCTGCCATAAAAACCTCACCTCCCACATTCATTAAAATTATATAAATTCCAGAAAATATACAAATTCAGGAAAAATAAATAAATTTGAAGACCAAGAGAAAACTAAGTGAAAAGAAGATAAATTATTTACCTCCAACTTTAATCCAAACTTCCTCAGGCAAAGCTTTATTTATAGCACCTACTGTCTGTTTTGTGGATTCAACTTCCTGATAGAGAAAAGGGAATGTCTTGGGTATCCCAAGGTCTTGATGTTTGGCAGCTTCCAAAATAGTGCAAGATGTTCCACAGGTCTGTGAAAACAAAAAGGAAATACTTACAGGACTATATACATTAAAACAAGGGAGACTATTTTGATATCTTTCTGTTAGCTTCTTAAATTACTCCTTCAGGCAGAATAAATCCCAAATAGACACAATCGTGGGGTTTTGACAAAGTGATTAATTTTGGGGATACCTCTGACTTTTCTCAGTGCCATGCTATCATTTTTGCTTCAGAGGTTACTGCAAAGTTGTGGAGGGGAAAATATCTTTATTATCAAAATTAATTAGAAAGAAAGGAACTACAGAAAATAGTCTCCTCCTTGTCTTGCACAGATGAAACTGATGATAAACGGATAGTCTCTCAAAAAAAAGAAATCTGATGGCCTACTGCTTATTACTGGGACACACGTAATTACACATGCCACCAAAAGTGACTTTGATTGTCTTAAAGATTAATAAATAAATTACATTATAGATCATTCTGATCATCCCTATTCAAACCTAGCCACACTGTACCACAAAGCTTGAGAATTCTACTATACCCAGGAAGTTAATACTATCAGCATTGGAACCTGGCAGAGGAGAGTTACCTGTGCTTGGGAAGGATTAGCACTTCCAGCAGCAGAACATGCATTCATGGTAAAGAACGGGTAAGTAAATGGTAAGGAATGTGTGGCAGGTGCAGCCTTATTTTTCCCTAGTGCAGCACACCTGTTCCCTTGCTGGTGAAGAGGAACACCCACCACTTCTGAGGGCTGGCGGATCAAAGTCACTAAACTTCAAAAAAAACAAACAAACACAGATAACACACCAGGCTGACTGTTTGGAAATGAGTGCAGAAATGAAGTACAGCTACAAATATTCTAGAAACTATGACCAACTATGACCACTTTCATTTACTGTAAACAGAAATCACTATTATTGCCATATTGCCCACTACAGGGGCCAAATAAAAGAAAAGAAAAATCAGCCAAGGAGGTATTTTATTCTGTGCAGTAACAAGGTGCTTCATGCCTCAATAAAACATTTTGTCAGCACATTAAGATAGGTACAGGGTTAGGTTGTAAAACAATACTTTTGCTTAACATTTTCCCCATAGTCAGACGTCCACATTACAACACAGGTCGATTATTATTATTATTATTGTTATTATTATCATAATCATCATCATCATCAAAAATTTACTTTGCTTTTAGCAAGCTGCATATTAAAACTAGGTAATATTCTCTTGCCTTTATTTACAGTACACACTATCAAGAATAAAGTTGCAAAATAATAAATTTTGGAACTCTATGCTGTACCATTTGTGCAATAAACAGAGGGGCCTAAGCTGAGCTCAGTGGAGTCGAAGCCACATTTGATGGCAGTTTAACAAAGCCCAACCCATCCTTCTCATACATTAAAACAAGCACTATTCTTAGGTTTCACTTAGCAAATCACTTTTGAACTACATGATACATAGTTTAACAACATAAACTAAAAGTAATTGCAACACACTTGTTAAGAGTTACTCCAGATTCTGGGGGTTCTTGACATCTGGGGTTTTCTGCCGAGCTGCTGTTGAATCTGTCTTCCAACCGAGCTCTGACTGCAGGTTCAGATCTAACCTCTGGTGCCAGTGCCGAATTTTCAACAAATATGTTTTCCTTATTCTCCCCCAAGAAATTTTCACCCTGCTTAGCTTTTGCTGCACTGCATCCTGAGACTTCTACAGAGCTACTACTGTTGGGTGCTTTCTCTCTTTGGTTCACAGGGAGGTTGGACTCACTAAGTAACATCATCCTGAGCTCCTGCAAGTCAGCATAGCCCAGGTGTGGGTTAGAACTCGGCCAGTAGCTGTCACAAGGCAACCCTGACTGACAGGTAACTGGGCAGACCGACTGGTTCCCAGAGCTGCTGGATGAGCCCCCGTCCTGACTGGTGCTGGGGGAAGGCTGCTGCAGAGGGGGGTCTGCAGAGGGGCCAGGCGAGGAGAAAGCGCTGAGCCTGGCTTCCACTTCACCTTCGCTACTCTGCGCCTCCGTGTGTGAGCAAAGTATGTGCTGCAGCTGGGTGTACTCAATGTCCATCATCTCCACCAGGCTGGCCTCGGGGGTGGCGAAGCCAAGGTTTTGCTCACCAAAGGAACTGTCACTTGAGCCTCCAGGTCCGACAGCAACGGGAGCGGGGTCAGGAACACTAGCTGGGCTCTGAGGAATGGTCTGAGGCTCCTCGGGGGCTGATCCTGACATGGCTACAGCAAACCTAATCAGTTACCAATGTCCCTTTCAACAGAAAACCATAAAACCTCCAACAATTGTCAGTACTATCCATTAAAAAAACCCAAAGGCAGAAAAAATTGCACTTAACACTGATTGGCGAGGTAACAGAGTGGGGACCAAGCTGCCACTGGCGGGGTACCTGACACCCTGACCATGTCTCCCCCCCCGGGTGAGACCCTCCCTCCCCCTCCAGCACAGCTGCTCACGACAAACGGCCTTCACCTGTCCCCGCCCCGGCCTCGGCGGGGAGGCTGCGGGCACTCTGCGGCCTGGCACCCCCTGAGACAGCGCCCGGACGGCGGCGGGGCAGCCCGGGCGGGCGGGAGCGAGGCCCCCGCGGCCGGGGGGAGCCGGGGGGAGCCGGGGCGGGCAG
>VWYI01022569.1:0-49688 GCA_013399455.1 Anthoscopus minutus | reverse complement strand
AGGGCTGAAATGGACCCCGAAGCGAGCCCGAAAACGGCGCTGGGCGGGGGCGCCGGTGTCGTGAGGAGATAAGGGAAGGGAGCACGTGAATGCAGCGTGTATTTACAGACCTATTTCAGGCTCTGGACACACGGTTTACTGTTTTAGCTGATTTGCGGTGCTTGGTTGGGTGCACGCTGTTGTGCCAAATGTTAACGAATTAAACCTACTGGCTGAGCCGGCGGCTGAGCGCCGCTGCTTGGCTTTGTCGCTAATGGAAAGCCCAGAGAGCCGGGGCTCAGCTGCGCTGAGGGGACTGCCCCGCCTGCACCGACAGCATCAGCAGCGGCACAGGGCAGGCAAACCAGGGCCGCTTGTGCAAGAAGGAAAAGGCAGCAAAACAAGCTGGGTTCACGAGAAAAACCAGCTGGTTTAATTGGAACCGCTTGTCATTCCCCACGAGGGGCCCTGGGGCCGCCTCAGTCCCGAACCCCGCGGGGACAGCCCGACCCGGGCAGCGATGGGTCCCCGGCCCATCCCGCCCCGGGGTACAGAGGGGAAAATTGAGAGGAAAAAAGGTCCCAAGGCAGTGTGCACTGACATTTCCATGAGATACAGCCACATGACAGTCTTCCCTCTAGACAAAAACCCAGAAATTTTAAAGCAGTTTCGTGTACACTGAACTCAATACACACTTTCCTACTCCTGTAACTCTCCTCCACACTCCCCAATGCTTACAATGGAATAGTACAGCCTTTTATAGACATAATAATATTTCTGCTTATATCGTTCTAGATTTTGCAGAGGTTTTTACAGAAAAAATGATGTATCAACATACTCTTTGGAATGTTAACAGCTTAGTACAAACATAGACAAAAGCTCAAAATAGTGAGCTTGTTCACGTTAATCAAAAGTTTGGACAAAGCCAGAGAATTGTTTTTCTCTTTCTTGTAATGTAGGACAACCATTCAGTACCATTTTTAGCCTCTGTAAATTGAGTTAAATGGTTATGTTTGTTTCAGCCTGGCTTTTACTGCCTGCTGTGCTGGAGGATACAGGAACCCTGCTGCAAAACCCAAATCCAGCTGATTGTTAACTACTGAAGCTGTGGTTTCACAAAGTCACTGGAGTCTATGCTGTTGACCTTTTTGCCACTTGATCTCTGGAAGGATGGATTTACCGATCCTAAAGCATAAATAGATTACTCAAACTACTAAAGGAGAATTTTCTAGAAGATGAAGAGCCACACACGCATTTCACAAAAATGTAAAGCTAAGAAGTTCATAAATGGTGTGACCTGAATTAGTACTTTTTCTTTTCTTCAGATTTTTGATGTAAAAATACTCAAATTCCAAGCATTCTGATTCAAATGTTAAAAACCTCAACACTTCCAAATAAATTAGAGGATGCCTTAGAACTGAGAAAAGAATCATTAGCACAGATTTTTGCTCTTTTTTAGAGGGCCCGAAATCAAACAAACATTGGCTGGCTGTGACATCCCGCAAAATGTCTGTCATTAAACTGTGAGGAAACAAAACCCGTGTGCCATCAGTCTGTTGTGGTTTGTTGAGAAATTGCAACATGTAGAAAATAATATACACATACACATATCAGAAATGGACAACAGCTCTCTGTAGGTGTTTATTCTACTTACAGTAACAAAAACCTGTGAAGTTCCATATTTAATGTACAGTGATATATTCTGCCATATAAAATACAATTTACAGAAATTTCTATCAAGTAAACCTAAACAAACACACATTTTGCATACTTTTATGTATGTCTTTAAATTAGAAACATCTCATTAAGAAAAAAAATCTTACACTGTAGTTGATGTTTGCATTTAATACGATTTCTTTGTGTGTTACCATTTTCCCTTGGGTTCAGGACACAGATGATCATTTCAGCCAGCAAATCCTAGATGTACAAGGACCTCAAGGATGCACCAATGTGACTGTGGTGACACACACATTACCTGTAATATAGTCCTCAAGATGCAAAATGTTTACAGGAATCTCATTTTACATTTCCAAATCTATTTTAGTAAAATACCAAAATATTTACCCAGAAGTTAATTTACACATTCAAATAAACTAAAGTGGGGTTTTATTTCACACTTTAGAATTACATGCTTGAGGACTACACGGGAAGTAGCAATGTGATGTATTTCACGGTGAAAAATGTCCCTCTTCAATCACATGATGTACCACCATAATTTAAACTTTAATGCAGCTGTATCTTTTTCATTGGAGAGTTTTATATACGCTGCCAGCCTAAGTAGGGCCTAACAAAAGAACAGGATCATTTCTTTTTCAAGAACCCTTTTAGAATGAAAGAGCACTTCTATAATGAAAAGTTCAATCAAATTGGGACATTTGTTAAATCTGTGGAAAAATTCTGCAAAACCTAAAACAAAACCAAAAAAACACTCCACTAAATCAGTTCAACTGAAGTAACAGATTTAGTGGCCTATTTAACCAAATGCTCTTCTTTCCTTTGGTTTACCACTTTTTGAAATAAATGTCTGATGCTTTTGTAAGTTTTGCTGGTTATAAAGGTGCTACTCTTGTATTTTTTTAATGACAGGTTTGTAAACATGGGATATTTAAAACCTCATGAAAAATAACTATGACATGTTTCTTTGCTGTACACTTAACAGATGGATTCCAGACCCAAAATACATGTATATAAAAGGAAGATAGTGCACTTTAGCTTATAACCTTCCATTTTCAAATCCTCCATCAGTCACAAGTAATTATTAACACTGTTCTTTTGCAGCCTTCTAAACACATGACCTTTCCATTGTAAAAGAAACATGACACCAACATTTTTAGTGTGTGCCGTAGGAACAATTTTGACACCAAAATATCATGTAAATGAGATGTAAAGGTATGGCTCCTCAGGTCTGGATTAAATTCTCCTATAAAATTACAATTCAAGTTACTGGAAAACATAACTTTATAATCTTAAAAAGCAATATGCTCTTTTTAGACTTTTTCCATTTCTGTACTGTAAATGGAAACTTTAAGATAAAGATGCAAGTAGAAAAAACAAAATTTCAGTACAGGTAACGTTGTGAATTTTTATAAGAAAAACATTATGCACAAAATGCAGCAAGTGAAAGTCCATTATGTTCTTGCTTTTCATCTATCTGATTATTTTCATTCACAGTTGTTCAAAAATTGCTAATTTGTCAGTACATCGGGTAAGGCTAGTTTTACAACAGAATTTTTTAAAAGGTGAGAATATGTACAGTATTTACAGATGTGCAGTCCTTGCTGTGTTGCAAAAGTGTACTATTTGTGGAAGTATCAGTCACTGTTCTATGACTGATTGCTGGAAGATGAAGCTTCAGTTTCCACTGGTTTCTGAGTTTCCTTCGGTGTTTCTGGCTTCGTCTCTTTACCAATTTCCTTACTCTTACTCCTGTCTTTGCGATCTTTCCCTCTTTCCCTGTCGCGATCTCGATCTCTGTCCCGATCCCTTTCCTTTTCCCGGCTTCGATCCCGGTCCCTGTCTTTCTCTCTGTCGCGATCCCTGTCTCTGCTTCTCGATCGCTCTCTATCGCGCCTTCTGTAAGAGTCCCTCTCTCTGTTTCTTGTTCTATCCCGGTCTCTGCTTCTTTCCCAGTCCTTACCCCGCTCCAAATCCTTGTCTCTATCTTTGTTTTGGCTCCTATCTCTATTTTTATCCCATTCCTTATCTCTGTGTCTCTCCCAGTCCCTGTCTCTGTTCCAGTTTCTGCCACGGTCTCTTTCCCAAGGCCTCCCATGTTCTCGATCCCTTCGTCTTTCCTCAAAGCCTCTACCCTGGCGATTATCTGCTTGTTGAGGCTCTGGCTGATCCAAACCCTTATCTTTATTTCCTCCCTCGTATCTCTCTCTCTGTCTCCCTTCAAATGTCTGGCCTCTATAGTCAGGATTTTTGCTTTCTCGGAAGTCAGATGTGGGCCACTGTCCTTCGGACTGAGGTCCTTGTCCAGACATATTGGAAAGAGGTGCAGATGGTCCACCTTCCTCCCACATCTCTTTCCTGTGAGTTGGTGGATGGCTTGGAAGGTCCAGGAGTGGTCTTGGGGGTGGTTTCATACCTTGTGGTGACTGACCCTGGTAATGGAATCTAGAAGGAGGTTCATCTTCTTCTGGAAACATTGGAGGTGTGCCTCCTCTTGGTCCTCCAAACTGATGTGGTCCTGGACCTCTCTGGTTAGAAAATCTGGGTGGTGGGCTCCCTCTCCGTTCCTCATATGGCTGTGGCAAAAGTCCCCTTGGACCAGGCATATGATTTGGAGCTGGACCTCTCTGCCCTTCAAATTGATTTGGATGAGGCCCTCTTGGTCCCCCAAAATGACCTGGGGCTGGACCTCTTGGGCCTCCAAACTGAGGGCCTCCTCTCTGTCCTTTGAACTGACCTGGTGGAGGTCGTCTTTGACCTCCAAAAGGAAAAGGTGAAGGTCCTCTGTTTCCAATAAACTGAGTGGAATCTGGTCCTTCAAACTGTCCTGGAGGTCCCATCATCTCATCATACTGGGAATCTGAGAATTCCATTTGTTCCATGTGAGGTTCCCTATGATCCTCAAAATGAGACGGTGACATTCCTCTTGGACCACCATGATAAGAAGGGGCAGGGCCCCTATTATCACCAAAAAGAGGTGGTCCATGCTGTGCAGAAAATAAGGAAGGAATGGGACCCTTTTGACCTCCAAATCTTCCAGACTGAGGTCCTCTTTGCCCATCATTATTTGGAAAACCATGCTCTTCAGAGAACTGTGGTGCTGGCCCTCTAAAATTAGGTCCATGAGGTGCTCCAGGGGCATTGAGCATCATTGGAGGTCCCCCTTTCTGCCCAGACATAGGAAACACTCGGTTTTCCTCAAAGTGCTGTGGAGGAGGACCACCTTCAGTCTGAACTGGTGCAGATTCAGTTTGTTCTACAAACTGATGAGACTGAGAATTTCTTTGATCATCATATTGCACTGATGAGAGACCCATCTCTGGTTCAAAGTGTCCAGCTGCCTTTTCCTGCTGAGGAAACATTGCATTTGAAAAAGAATCCCTTCCCATTGCTTCCTTTGACTCATTTGGCCATGACACTTGATGCATATCTTGCAAAGACGGGCTGTCATTTGATGTGGAGAAATTAGGCTGAAAAGATGTACTTGGAGGTGTTGGAAGCAGTACTTTACGTGTAGGTTTGGAAGAAGTAGCATCTCCAGAAGCTGTCTGACTCAAGTTTTCCAAAGTAACTTGGATGGTGTGTTCAAATTTGCTGTTAGATGTCTCTTTCTGAGGCACTGTAGATGTCTGTTCACTTGAAACCCAATTATCAGCAGTAAAACCAGGCTGAGTAGTGGAAATTAAAGCATTATCTTCCTTAGCAAGTGAAGTCTGCAAAGCATTTGGAAAACTTGCTGGAGCAACTTCTCTTGTGGATACCTCATTCTGTACTACCTGTGGCTTTATTCTAGAATCAGCACTGTCATTCTCTGTTGCCATCCTTCGAGCCTGTCGAGGATCTCTGTTCTGCCTTGGGTCACAGCCCTGGTTTATAACTTGTGCTTGCTGATTTAAAGATGAAGGTAAATCTACTTTTTGTGTAGCTTGCTGGTCCTTATGGAATAATTCAGGCTTTATTAGGGAAGCTTTTGCAGGTGGAGGTGACATTAAAGCATCAGACACTGAAAAGTGAGCCATTGAAACACCAACAGCTGCTCTTTGTTGTCTGAGGGCTTCTTCTTGTTCCTCTAGCTGCCTTTTCTGTTCTTCTATTTGTTTGTTTAATTCTTCCAACATTTTTTGCTGTTCTACCAAGGAGGAGGATGCAGATAAATCAGACACAAATGAAGCAGGTGTTTCTGAAGAACTGCTTTTACTGTCTGTATACATTTTGTTGGGTAAATCATCAACAGTAACTTTTGCTTCTTCCAAGATAGTTTCATCCTCTGGATCATAGGCCTCATCCTCTAGTTCTGCTGTAGTAGATGGCTTTTCCACACTGTAGCATTTGTCACTTTCACCAGTCTGCATTTCAAAGGCTTTCTCTGGACCATATTCTTCCTCAGGATCATAAGGTCTGTCATCCTCCTCCTCTTCTATGGCTTTGTCCTTGGACATCTGCCCGAACTGCTGCACAATGGGATCTAACAGAGGAACTGCTGACATCCCACTGTCTGCCACAGCTTGACTTTCCTGACTGGAAGACTGAACAGTTCCAGAATCCTTGGCAAGAGGCTCAAAAGTTTTCTTTTTGCCAAAGAGGGTCTGCAGGATGTGCTCAAGAGGTGTGGCGGTTTTTGAGGATGACGAGTGTGTGGCAGTGCTGCTTGCAGGAGCGGCTGTTGAAATTGCTGGGGTCACAGTAGTTGTGGGGCCACTTTTAATGGACGACAGTATTTTTAATACTGAAGGTGTCACTGCTGAGGTGTCGGGAACAGGAAGTGGAGGTGGAGGTGGAGGAGGAGGAGAGCCAGGTGGTGTTGTACTCATGCTGGAGTCTCCTGAATAAAGCGTGTACTTTGGAGTTTTCTTCTCCTGGGAAGCTGGAGGCCCTTTAGAGAACAGCGATGGTTCAGCTTCCTCATGTGCTTGAATTCTGCTTCGCTTCTCCTCCATTTTTTCTGTCTCAGTGGCAGGACGTTTCCCTTTCTGACAGATAACCAACCCAAGGATTAAGTTTGGCCGAGATGACTCAAGACCTGAAAAAGAACAAAAAGACTGTATATGTAAAAATCTGCTTTTAAATGATACTTTCATTAAATCCCTTATTTTACAAAGTGGCAGGTACAGAAGTCATAAAGGTAGCAGTTTTCTAAATTCCGTCAGACCTACTGGCAATTTTCATTAGTTCATAAGCATATGCATTTGTATTTCTTATTTTTTATATATATATTTATACTTAAGTTTAAAAGTTTAAATTCCTTCCTCAATATTTTAATAAAGGATTACAGTACCACACATCATTGTTAAAGTGTTTCTGCAAAAGTTCAAACCAAACCAAGCTGTATTTTTGTATCTTTACATTGTTTCTACTGTTTCACTACCCCTACCTCTCCTCTTGAAAAACTAAATATTTACATTTAGTTTGCAAATATACATAGAGACTGAAAAGTGAGAAAACCTAGGCTAAACATTGCTATGTGTCATATAATCTGTGCTGAAAGTCCACATTGACAGCAATCTATAAATATTTTGTCTGTCTCCAAGCTAAACACCACCAATAATCGCAAAAAAGATCGTATCAAACAGCATTTGGAAATGGTGTAAGCTGGTAATTACTCTGTTTGTTGTGTTTGTTTGTAGCCAGCCATTGTTTTAAGAGGTGAGAGAAGCAGGGAAGCTGTGGATGTCCCAGCCAAGCCCAGGAGAGGTGTTTGGCTGGGCCAGCAGCTGGGGTGGGGGCGAGATGGCCTTGGAGCTGCGGGACGCAGGGTGGGTACCGGGCCCATGTCAGTAACAACCACGAGCAGAACTGCTCCTTTGTGAAGAGCTTCAGACTTGAAGGAGAAGAATACCCAGAAATGGTAAGAAAGTTTCAGATAAACAGGAAAAATGCAGAAGTCTGTAGGCCTGTCTCCTGCTATTGTATTTTTGACTCTTACATGCCCAGTTCCACTGGCAGATAAACATGCCTAGAATGAAGGGCAGAGACTAAATCCTTTAACATACAGTGGTGGCAAATCTAGAATATCTTTTAAATTCTGGACTAAATAGCCTTTAAAAGGCCCTCATTTAAGGGCCACTGTCCTTCTCCATATGTGCCATTAGTTATGATTTCCATTCAGCAAGGAAATAGTAATATAGAAACATAAAATAACCTGTGACATAAAAGATAATACTGCAAAATAAATAGTTCACTGTGGTTAAATGGCAACATGAGAGCTCCAACCTATGTTGACCCTTCTATTCAAGAACCTGTAAGGAGGAGATTTATATATATATATGTTCCTTGTTCTTATTAAACCAACTTCTCACTAAGAAACAATTTTAAATATCTAATTTTAGCACCAAAAACCTCTTGATATCAACACAGCCCCCAAACCCCACAGTAGCAGATACATTCCATTAGCAAACCACATCACACATACATTAATCTGGTGAAACAACTCAAGAAGTTTCACTAGGACTCCTAAATTTTCCATCTAGAGAGGAAAATACATCAGCTGTTTTCCTAAATTTATGTTAATAAGTAACAACTCCCCAGCTGGTGGATGTTGACCAGTGCAGAGCATCTCACAAGCAGGAGCTCACTCAGAAAGTACCAGCAGGCATTTGCTGTTCTGTATTGTTAAATGTTTTGGTTACCAAATTTCATGCAGACTTGTGATTTATGCTATTAGTCACAATGAATTTCAAACACTGAATAACTGAAATAAACAGGTGTCAAAAATCTGTCAGGCAGGATTTCTAATAAACAGCAATTACTGAGAAATCAGATTTGAATCCCTGTAAGAAACCAAGATGAGGACACTAATTAAAACAGGGTAAAATTTTAATACACTTTCAAGGTAAAAAATTCCAGCAGCAAGTTAATAGCATTAGTTATAAATTATTGTGTTTAGAATTTAGTCATCATAGAAAAAAAACTCATTAAAACATTACATTTTGATACTGGAATTTTACACAAATATTAGAAATTTTGCCTAAGTGGACTTCTACACTCAGTTCAGGGAGATCAAATACTACATGATTCCTCCAATGAAGACACATGGCCAGAGCAGCTTTCAAAGGCCACAGCCCTGTTCTATGCCAATATCTAGAAATTGGTTAAGTGCCTAATTTTAGGAACAACAAAATGTTGACTGCAGTCTGCCACTATTGCTCAGTGACTGCCTTTCACAAACACACGTTTTAAAAGCGCTGCAAGCTGTGCTGGCAGAGTGGATGGTTTTCAGTGCTAAATTATTTATAATAGTTATTATCCTATTATGCATCTGAAATTCTCAGTCTGGTTTTATTGAGTTACTTCCAGTAACTAAAGCCATTAAAACAGGATATACTAAATACTAGTACTGAATTAATATTTGTTTTCCTTAGCCTTAATACATTTTTTTCATTAGATCAAGTTTACTATATCTATGTGTATATTGGCTCCATCTTTCCCTGTCAGCAGCAGCTGGTAAAAGCTGACCTGCACTGTTCAAGACACAACTTCTGCCTGTCCCTGACAGACCCATGGGATTAGACTCTAAGCACACCTGTGGTCAATTTTAAACTGCAGAGACCAACACCAGATTTTATCTGTATCTTATCAATGCCATTGAAATATTTGTTTCAATTAATCATTAGAGCTATTAACAACTGCCATCAGATTTGTGCCCCCTTAATTCAGGCTACAGATCACTCCTAGCACTGCGACACTGTTCCAGCTTCTTTTGCTGAGTGGAACTGACTGGTACAAAAACTCGGGTTTGTAATGCCACGTTCCTCTACTGCTGCTGCTTTTCCTAATGAAATCTGCTCAGCTGAACACATCAAACTTCACAGTTCAGGTAAAATTTTGGTGCATTTGTTTTTTTAAAAGCATTCCAAACAGCATGAGGAGATTTCATGCCTTCATATTTTTAGAAAATTCATAGTCCCTATCAAAAACTACCAAAAGACATATCAGCATTTGTGGAATTTTTGCTGGTATATGTCTGTTTTATTTAAATTCAGCTACACAAGATAGTTGTTACAGTCCCATCACCACTAAATCCCTCAATAAATCACTTTCTATTAGTAATTAAGTCTGATTATACTACTTTTTATGACTGGAAGTGGTAAGTGTGTATGTGAAACAGAGAAATGAACTCACATACCGTAAAGCACTGCAAAAGGACAGTGCAGAAGAACCCATGACACATAAAATCTGGTAATAAATATCTGACTTAATTGAAAATAAATCAGGATAGCCCTCCATTTTCCTTTGGTTTTAAGCCGCCCAAGTCAAAGTTTTCTGTAGATCTTCTAGGTACTAGCGCAGTCCTCAGTTGTGTTCCAAATCCAATCCACCAGAAAACAGGAGAAATTCCTAATCCATATGTGCCTGATGGAACTGGTTGATAAAGCTGGAATATCTTCTAACTAGGATTTCTGGAGTGGCAGGGTTTGATTGTCCTCTCCCTCCTCCCCCCTCAGCTCATATTTATCTAAATATGCCAGACCATCTAAAGGCAATGCTTTTCCAGGCCTTCCTAGACTCTACTGGAAGGCACAATTAAATTTAAGGAGACAATGACCACGTTCCACAAAATACTTTTATTGATCATGAAGGAAAGAAAACACAGTAAATTCCATCAGATGTCATTAGAAAGGTGTGGATTACATGCTGTGGTTTTCATACATACACAAAATAAGAGGAAAACCTTACCTCATTCTTTTCACCCGCTTTTAAAACACAACTTAGCACAGCTGAGATAAAGGTTGCCATAGGAGTTTCCAACAAGTGTTAATTGATGGCAGAACTCTTTAGTGACTCTTCTGTGAAACTGTTCCATCTCTTGGCCTGCCTGCCCCTTGGAACCTTGTTTCTGCTAAACTTTAATCTACTTGGCCTACAACTATTTATGTCAACTTCAAAACCTGACTTATAAAATTTGCCTCCATGAACACCTGCAGATGAGACCTGAACTTGTTCTGAGCAACTCCTTCTAATTTTGAAATACTTTTGCACTTGAAACTCAGCAAAACCAGTCTGACATTAAAAAAATCTCTTACTAATAGTAAAGTTTGGCTACATTTGCCAACCTTCAATCCGAGGTAATGAGTTTCATTTGAAATGTAACCCATAATGGAGAAATAAAAGAAGTGTAAAACAGAAAGCTGGTATTTCCACAGGAGCACAAGAGACAATAATTAGGTAAGCTAAGTTATTTATCAGACCAGCAGACATTTACAGTAGATTCAATGGCCAATCCCACCCTTATGGTACTGCCCAAAAAGGATGGTATTTAATTCTGCCTGGAAAAGCCAGTTCATGAGTTAATATTCTTTGCCTACATTCCTGTGCCAAGGCTCTGTATTTGGTGTTTTAACTTCTTGGCTATGAAATGGGATTAAGTTTTTGCCTAGCTTTCAAAAATTCTGTAAATTACAGACTATGAAGTGCTGAGATTCAACAGTTCTAGTTATATGTTAATTTAGACAGCAATAATCCCACCTCTTTAGCTACTCCCTAAAAACAATCACTTACTCTGTGCACTGTTCAAGGACAGATAAAAGATTTGAAGTGTATGAGAAAAATCTTGTCTGGGGATGCAGAGCAAGCACCTTTGGCCATTTCCTGGAGAAAGGGACAGCACTTAACTCACGAAGTTCCATTTGTTGCAAACCTGTCCCAGCCACAGTTGCACCTGCATTAAAGCTCTGAGAATGCTTTATTGAGTTCCATGCCATGCTTGTATCTGAGGGGTAGAGCTCAGTCAGCCTCCCAGAAAGGTGAGCTCCTTGCTGGTTGTTCCATACCTACCGTGTAGTGCCAGCCATGGCTACAAGAGTGGAGCTCTGCCTTCACTGAAGCCTGCAGCTCTTCAGCTTCTCAGCCTGGTATTTGCTATCAAACCTACATCCTTCTTTGCAAACTAGCATATGCCTCTCCTTATCCTTAGATGAAGATGACTCCAAATTTTGTAGAAGGGTGTTTCATACTTGAATTCACTCTCAGTTCTTCTGTCACCATGTTCAGCATGGGGCAGACTCATCAAACACTATTACAGGTAATTTTATCTAAAGATAGAAGGTTCTAACCCTAAGGAATGAGTCCCTTTCTCCCCAATGGACTGATTTTCTGAAGTCAGTGATTTGACTAGAGTTTGATCCAAGTAGAACAGAACATTTCAAGCACCTCGTGCCCCACACTGCATGTACAGTTTAACTCAGCACAGATGGTGACAATGCAGTGGAAGCACCAGAAATGTTACCTTTGTCTTCACTCCGACTTCTTGACTCCTCTGTAGGATAAGTTTCCTGCTTGAATTAAGCACTGTGAATGGCTTGTAAGGGTCTAGAATTTGTGAATTTAGGAGCTGCTGATAATAGGGTGGGAGTTTTTTGTAGTTTTGGCTTTTTTTAATATAGTGGCTGTTCCACATCCTTAATTTTACATGTAAACTCATTCTCCTAAGACCTATGAGACTCTTGCTGGAAAGACTAAAGTTTGGACAATTTTATCTTAGCGGAATCCGAGTTCCAGTTTTTTCCCCTAATTATGTACTCTGAAATTGGTTTTATATAAAAAAATTAACTAATGACTACATTAAATATTCAACAACTTGTCTCAGATTGCCTTTTGTCTTGTGATTTTACCTAGCATTGAACCTCCCCTGTTTTGTGCTTACCTGGTCCCTCAAAGGGCAAGAGTTTGGAAGGAATTGGGTCCTTAGAACTCAGGGGGATCAGGTAGAGATCCTTGACATGTCTGTTGTTATTAGCTACAACACCAAAACGACCACGACTGCTAAAATAGGAGTAGAGAGAGATATAGGCAACTTCTTCTTCTTCTGTTGCAGGATGGAAGCGAATCAAGCACAATTCCTGGAATACAAAAGCAAAGTGGAAAAATTCAACCTGCAACATACCAGCAAATGAAATAGTAAAGGGCAAATTCCAGAGGTAAAAATAAACTTCACATTTATCACTCCAACTATGCCTCCAGGGAAACACTCTAGATTTAAGAGACTACTGCTGTTAAATTTGCAATATTAAAATAAAATTAGGTTTGTCATTTTCAGTAACACAAATTACTTGTGTATCTTACACCAAACTGAACAGCTTGAGGCTCAAGTGAAAAAGAAATGGAAAATTCTTAGTTTCCTTTTTTTTCTCTATAATGTCTATCATTTTTTCACCTCTGAAGTGGTTTAAATGCTAAAATATATTAAATGACAAGTTCCTTTTCTTTAAAATTTGAATTTCAATCTTCAGTATTTGTTAGTAAACAGTATGAAGACTTAACTACTGTGCAGAAAAGAGAGATCAAGGTTTACAGCTCAACACATTACTAAAATAAATAAAAAATTTCAAAGAAGTGGTTTAGGTAGTTTTCTATGTGTGATCTATGTCAGTATTAGCTGTTTACTACTCTATACTAGAAAAAGTTGTCATTTTACATTGCTGTCTAATTCTCCTGGGTTTTGCAAAGGATTTTAAGTGAATACCTTAGAAAGCGAAGATTTGAGTTTGCCAACATAATCCCAGACTGTCTTCGGTGAGATCCTCCCACCAATATGAATTGTGTCAGGTAAATCCTAAACAAGAAGTATTACATGGTAGTGTGAGAAAACCAAAAACAAAAACCAAAAAAGGCAGTGCAGGTTGCCCCATCCCAGTAGCCCAGTGGATAGTTAAATTTTAGTAGAATTTTCTACATATGTTTTTAAATTCAGCCAGGCTATTCCTAAATTTGGAGGTGTTTAATCACGGCTTGTAACCCAAAGGCCAACAGGATACACAGAACAGACAGACACCCCAGACATGGAGAGCAGCAACACATCAAATAGTTCTGGATGCCCATTACTGGCTTCTAGAGGGAAACTGCAATAAACATATATACTGGCTTTTATAGGGAAGATGCTATCTGAACTACGGCTTTTCTCCACATCTGCAGTGACCCCAAGTCACTTGAATTCTGGTGAATTTCCTGTCACGAGGGGAGTGAAACTCATTTCAACAAAAGCAATACTCAGAAGAACAAGCAGCCCTACTAAGCCCTAAACCATACATTTGTGTTTGTAAATTCCTAAGTCACCTAAAATGCCCTTGAGAGAATAAAAGAGAGAGAAAACCATTTCTACTGTCTCATTATTTCAATGTCCATCCTCTCAGAACAGTATTATTCAACTGGTTTTACTTTAAAATTAGTAACAAGGATGATACTTTTCATAAGCAGCTGAACAAAATTTTCTAACAGATCACATCAGTGACCCATCTAGTTTGAGAACAGGACAAGGCACACACTTTAAAACACTGGCTCCTAAACAAGGAAGCTGATGTACAGCCATTATTCCATGTTAGATCATAACATATGTATAAACACGTTGAAAGACTTTAAAATTCTTCACAGATTTGTGATGAATTTTTAAAAAGCTAAGGTTTTTTTTTTCTTGAGCTATTTTTCTTATTACTACAAATTTACCACTGCTAGTTCTAATGGAGCTCTACAGACACACAGTGCCCCCAGCCTTTCTAGCAGCAGGAACTGCAGCACAGACCCATTCTACACACACACACACCTCACTAAGATAATCAAAGCACCCGGAGACTGGATACGCTTTAGTGACAAATTTGGCCACACTCTGCATGTTAATAAATCCTTTCCAAATGGTGTTGAGACGAGAGAGAAAGAGGGAAGTGTCGCTGTCCTGAGGTGAGCGAGGCTCTGAAGCACTGCAAAACAAATCCAAACAGAAAGGTTACAGAATGCCAATGAGGATGGGCTCTTTATTTTAAATTTTCTTCCCTCCTCCTATTGTTCTGATACTTTCTTTTGAATAAGTAACAGAATTTTTACTAGATGCTTTGTTAATGTTTTCCATTAAGTTTGTATCAGTTAAAGAAAGCAAGGAGTACTAGAAAATGAACTTGTAGCTGCAGACAGGCAAAGAGATGCCAAAAGGTATGACTTTTATAAAATCAATTATACACTTCTCACTAATTAAGTAAACAATATCCTTCTGAAAGAGATTAATGAAACTATTTTAACTGCAATTGCAAAAGGATATACTAAGCAGTATTTCTTTTTACAATTGTGTATACTCAGAATGTGAAAGAAATCCTTTCAAGCTGACCAATTAGTTAATTTTAATACATATTTAGATACAACACTGTTTTAACACAGGATGAAAATCTGGAAATGCCTCTAAGCAATCTCTTCCATGCAGTGTCTTTCCAGATATTAATGTATATTCAGACTTCTAAGTCCGCATGATTCTATCAAGTTTTATTTCTATGCTGGAACACTGCAGAATCTTTGTCCTCAACACACATTGATACTCTGAAAACTTTACCAAGCTTGAGAAAGCATATGAGGAGAAATGGCATTTTAAAAATGTGAATCAGGCTCCCTGAACTTTAAACCTCAACAAGTCCTTTGGTTGAGGGAAAGGGAACAGGATATGGGACACATGGGAATCTGCAGAGAGCCACAGGAGGGACGTGGCAGCTGCTGAGGATACGCACTTGATGTTTGGTGACTGATGAACTGCCAGGTATCTGGGATCTGGTGAGGAAGAAGGTTTGGTTAATATTGATTTGGGGACAGTCATAACTGGTTTGGAAGTTTCCTGCTTGGCTTCTCCTGTGGAGACTTTGTCAGCTGTGGGCCCAGGACGCGGTGCTGGTGTCAGGGTTCCAGAGGAGCTGCTCATGGCTGTCCTGGGGTCTCTGCCAGAAACAGTTACAGTCGTGACAACAGGGCCAGCACAGGAGGCAGGGAGAGCAGAGACCTCTTCAGATCCAGCAGAGTCTGTGCTGTTCTGGCTCTGGCTTGTAGGAATGCAAGTTATTTCTGTGGTTGGCTGGGAAACTGTTTCTGCTGCTGGTTCAACATCAATATCCATTGCGTCATCAGCAATGGGCTCTTTGTCAGGCTCTGCTGCCGGGGCTGCTGCAGGACTTTCATACTTGGCCTGCACTTCTGGCTTTGATTTGGACTCCACCTTCTTAGCAGAAGGCCCTGACTTCACCTTCTTAGCTGGTATCTCATCTTCTGATGCTGAAATCTGACCTATAGATTTATATCAAGTGCTTTTGATTAGTATTTAACAGTAGTTTGGAGAAACTATTTTAAGAAAACAAATAAACAAACACTCTTAAATAACAGTACTTCTACTTTGCTCAAGGTCAGCATTGTCAATAAATACCTGTACAGATTTTACAGTTCAGGTCAAAAAGATGGGCTCGATGCTGACTTGTTGTATCCTTCAACATGCTGCTAAAAACATCTAGGGAAGGAGCACTGTTCAAGTTGGGTGCAGTTCGGGTTGACTCCTGCTGTTCCTAGAAGTGAATAAACACAAAAAATTATTACAGTTAATTTCAATAAAAAATTCTTCAGAAACTGTTAATTTAGTTCTTTAGAAGAATACATAAAAATCCTTGCTTAAAGCATATCATGTTAGATGGAGTTTTCACATGGTATGTGTCCTCATTTCAAGCCACAGTGCTTTTAAGTAGAGCTCATGTTCAGAAAGAAAATATTTTTCTGTAAATTGACATCAAGGGCTGAAAATTACATAGCATTTCTCACATGCCTGTAAAATACTCCTATCCTGGCTCATAGCACACACAGTGGGCAATGATATCCCACAGTTCAGTGAAACAATCTGCATTTCTGATAATAAATTTGAAGCCCCAACTGCCATTTCTCCCCCTCCACATCCTCATGCTGAAGGAACAGCCCCAGTACTCACATCAGAGTCAGATACTGGTGGAGAATCCTCCATATTGACAGCAGGAACATGTTCTCGTTTTACAGCCGTTTTCTTGATTTCATGAGATTTGCTTCTTGACTCCATCTGAATAAAACAAAGCAGTGCTAGTAAGAGCTCCATATATTTATTTTACTTTGTACTTTACTATCATTTGGTATGTGGTAGGGAAAAAGTGTACTGAAACTGAGTGTTACTGGTGTTTTGTTAGGAAGAAAACGGTGCATCAATGTATAATGGATAGTAAAGGTTGGCAAACTTGCTCTTAATTCGTACTTAAGGACATAGGAAAAAATTATGTTACTTACTGCCTTAGCTGGTTTCTCTTTCCACACAGACAGTTCTTTAGATAAAAGTTCTTCTGGCTTCATTCTCACCAGTTTTGACAAGGAGATTTCTTCACGAAGGACACGATGGAAAAGTCCCTGAAAAGAGAAGATACTTTTGCCATGCTGAAGGGAACCTGTAGGTAACTGAAAATATTAACAGTGCTGGGCAGGCAAAACCTGCTCCAGTTTCTTAACTCTCTATTATATAAATATCACCTACTTCTAAGCAAACTTGGAAAGGTGCAGCAACCAGAAATCAGGGATGAAATACACCTCAGGTATAAATATATCACACCAAATACTCAAATTGTGTAATACCAACTAAAGCAGGCTTTGAATTCCTACTTATATAAAAATACTGTTAAAAATGCTTGAATGGCTTCATAATAACATTTTATCATTCAGTTCATAAGTCTTTTATTTTGAAACTCCTAATATTGAGGGTAGAGTCTGACATACCATTCAAGCCCAAAAGCACATTTCCATACAAGTTTACTGTTTAAGAAAATTCCAAACCTGGTTTTTGGGGTCCTTGAGATTGAACATGATGCTACGGTATTTGCTCTTGTATCTGTTGTCTGTCACTTGGAACAAATTAAACATCTCCTTCTCAATGTTGAGTGCCACTTTCCCTACTTCACTCTCTGTCATGACCAGGTCATCACTGTCATTGACTCTGTTGCAAACAAGAACAGGAAAATGTGCTTAGGTCAAGTAGTCACAAGAAATAAAATTTTCAGAGCTTCCCTCGGCTGCTTCTCACCCAGGAAAGGCTCAAGACTCCTTTAAATGAAACCTCAAAGCCAAAATCTATCTCAGGGCCTTGAACTCTGGCAAACTTCAGTTACTGACCACAGATGGCCATGGATGACATGGCTTTGGGAGACCCAGTCAGTCTTTACTCCTGCTCATGGCACTGCCACCAGGAGTGTCCCTGCCAGGAGTGCCACGGAGAGCCCAAGCACTTGAGTTTTGGTCATTCCCCACTATGACCAGGATTTCCTTTTCAGAGAATACCAGAGAGAAGTGCTCTATGTCAAGTCTTTATGGTTGGCATTATCTTTAATAATTATTGTGAGAAAATCCACATTTTTTTGGTGTGTTTGTTATTTTTCTCCTGTCCTAAGTGACAGTTGCCTGTTGACAAGAATTTCTTGTTGATTTTCATGTCAGGACAGGGGGGAACCTCTCCTTCAGTAAGCTTTAACCTTTCATTATGGTACTTCCTGTATTATGTTCCCTGCAACTCATCATCTCCAACACTAACTCTAGACTAAAACTCAGAGCACCTACAGTATAAAAGCTTCTATGCTGTCATTTAATCCTCCACCCCTGATTGTCTCAATATCAATGTAACAGTGAGGTTTCTTTTTATAAAGGCTTTATCTCATGCATATTTATTTTCTATCAGGAATTCTTATTTCAAACATAAATCTGATATGCTGATTGCACTTGTAGTATTTTTTTGCATAAATTCAACCCCTCAACATTCGTTATCAAGACAAACTAGACTCTTCTACTTCTAGATGTAGCTTCCTATATAAAGTGTTTTGAATTCCCACCTCTTCCATAAAATTTCTTTCAGAGATCGTCGAATATTCTGTCGAATCTGGGAGTTGGGCTGTGACTGGGCAGGATTGGCTGAGGCTTTTGCTTGACTACTTCCAGCTGCAGCTGACATGGAAGACAGTGAAGGCTTTTTGAGTCCTCCACTCAAACTGGAAGACAGAGTTGCTTTCTTGGCAACTGATGAGCTGTGAGAGAGAGGTGACTGTTTGGAAGGAACACTGCCTGATGAAGGCCAAGGTTTCTTGGGAATGACACCTTTGAAACTTCCAGCAGGCTTCAGTGGTGGTTTAGTTAGAGATGTGCTGGAGTAGGATGGGGACTTCTTTGAAGGCAGATTTTTAGCAAGAGAAGAGGACTGTTTCTCCATGATAGATACCACAGCCTTCTTCGGTGCAGATGTGGACTCTGCTCGATCTTCATTCCTTTTCTCTTCCCTTTGAGCTGTCCAAAGAGGAAAATACAATATTAAAGGCTTAACTTTGTAACTTCGTATTAATGAAGACCAAATATCAATCTATAAAGAAAAGTCTGTGAAATACCATCTACAGTGAATAATTACCAGGCAAGCAGTTTAAGCTATTTATTCTCACTTGCCTTGTAAAAAGTGATTTTTAAAATCATGTCATGGTTGACTTGTGTGTTTGTTGAAAATTTTGTGCGTAAGAAAAATGAGGAGGAGAAAAAGGCACCACCTTCAAAGATTCCTGACTGGGATTTCATGGTTAAGCTTTAAAATCAACCCAAATTCTTACACATATAAAAAATAAAAATATTGCAATACAACCCACATCCTACATTTAAACAGAAACAGTCACATAGCACTTGACAGAACCAGTTAATTACAGAAGTTGACTTGATGACAAAGTCCATGAATTTGAAATGGTACTAATATTACCCTAATCTGATTAGTACTAAAGGTTAATAAACCTATTCAGTTCTTAGCTAAAGTCTAGATTTAAAGAAGATTTAAACATTAACAGTGCTCCTCAGGCAGTAGTCATCTAATTCTCACCATTTGCAAACTATTTCATTCATAATATTCAGTTTTCCATTTAAAATTCTAAAGTTACAATAATTGATACATCACATATACAAGAAAATTTACAAAGTCTAATAAAAAGCTCCAGTTTTCACACCTGTAAAATATATACTTCCACAGGATTTTAAAAGCAAATGCTTTAAAATCACATTTTATCTGTAGCACCTTCTGGCACTGCCAGGAAAATCTCAACACAGCAATAAAAGCCAAACCCCAAAACACACACATCTCCCTCCAAAAGAACATCATTCCCAAGACATCAGGTGGGCAAACACCAGCATGTGGATCCTGAAAGTTCAAACGAGGATAGGTTCTGAGGGAAACTACCAAAAAACAACTCCTGAAAGAAGAGTAGAGTCAAGCCTTGTCGAAGGTTCCTACATGTGTCAGCCCACATGCCTAAGGTGCAGGACACTTCCTGGGCAGCATCCTGGAGTTCCAGTAACTCTACCAATGACCAACTGGTCCCTCTTCACCTTCCAAGTCTGCTCTTATGAGAACAGAAATCACTGGAAAAGGTCTGAACTGTCCTGAGATGGATCTGATACAGACCAAGCCCTCCTGGGGAGGTCTGGTTCAAGACATCCCACACATCAGCATAAATTTCCCTCAAATTGCAGAAGACTTGGAATTCTCAAGGGACAAATGATACTCCCTTATTTCGTAAAGAAATGGCCTTGAAGTTTCTGCATGCCTACCAGAGATCAGCACTTCCCCGCATGCACTTCCAGCAATGCCCCTCCTCACTCCCCTCCCTGTAACTGGCCCTTGGTGCTGGCAGCTTCCATGGACACCACGGTGGGAGATGAGCCAAGGAAACACCACAGGAATTGACCTTTTGTGAGGTGACGTGCAAGGGTGCATACTCAACTTCTGCTGGAACACAAGAAGCCAGAAGATCGAGACACTGTACCTTTGTCCCCAATTTTCTCCTAGAAGTATTTACAACTGAGGATTTTCTCTGAGCCAGCTTTAACTACTTGAAGTGTAAAACAAAATCTGCTGTACACGAAAAGTACATTAAATCATTTCATAGGCTGTGACGGTTTTGCTATAAATGAAATGCAGTTACTACCCTCACACTACTCCCAGTTTTCCCTAGACTGGCTTTGATTCCTGTCTGACTGAGTGAGGGACACCTGTGTCACCCCCAGTGTCTCTGCCTATGTCTCTCCTAACACTATTCCAGTTCTCAAGGGGACTCTGGCAATCCCAGGAGGGAGGAAGGGGATAAGGAACTATTGCTGATATGGTTGATTTCGTCAAACAGGGTCCCCAGAACCTGAGAGATAACCAGCCAACCTATTTTGAGGCTAGTGTTGAACAGAGAGATGGCAAATATCCAAAATGTGTGCACTGATGACACTGCAGGAATTATTCCCGTTCTCTTTCTTCTGGTTTATTTGATCTTCTGCACAGAAGAACGGTGCCTTTTCAGGCAGCTAGGACAGCAGCACACTCTGTGACCTGGCAAGGCAGGACAGAACAGCTTGGCTTGCAAAGTGGTGACAGCAAAATTAATTCCTCAGTACCAAGATGTTGAATTCTTTGTGGTTACAGAAGAAATATGACTGTTAATTTATTCTTAATCCTCTATTATCTAATTAATGATTAGTTCAAAGTAGTTATTACACTGATAAAATTAAAAAATAGAAGAAACAAGATGTTTTGTGTCCATCAGATGTTGTGAATATAAGAACTATACCCACACCTGTTACAAACAGCTGTATCATCGAAAGAATAGACTTGTAAAATAAATTAATAAATAAACAAAACCTGGTTCTAGTACAAATCTAGATTGGTATTCCTGGGGCTGAAGATCAGCAGAGTCTGTAAGGTCCAAAGACACAGATGCATCCTTTAACCTCCAGACCATGACTATTCTAAAGGTGTGTAATTTTATGGTTCTTAACCAACAGAGAACACGCAAATAGCTCCCAAGTATCATGCATGCCTGACACTTTCAAGCTACAATTCTATTTTATACCAATTTCAAGTGTCTCCCAAGCAGGACTTGTTGATCAGACATGGATGGTACAGATTCTCTATGTACTAACTCAGCTGTGACTCTCAGTTCTCCAGAATTACCAAGGTCCTGTTCAAACTGGCACTGTCCAATCAAGCATGTGCAGGTTTTGATAAAGAATCCAGAATACTCAGATCCTAGGTACAAATAATCCATGACAGCTGTACATGAAGCTGTATCTTCATGTATCTACAAAGTAACAAATTCTTATCTACAAAAAAAAACCTCTCATCCTGTTTCCACAATAAGAAATCAGAATTTTTGTCCTATCAGGTTTTGGGTTTCAGTGTCACTATGCTGCCCCATAATTCAACTGAAGCAACTTACTGTGCATTACACAGGTCTTAGCTGCAAGGCCCAGGAGCACCCAGTGGAGGGTGGGGAAGGAGCAGTGCTATCTCTTGGGGTGGCAGCTCACTCTTCTATTGATCTTTCCACAGCAGGACCACACTCCAAAGCTGACAGCACCTCCTGACAGTTTGGGAGCACGGCAGGTGTATATTTGGAAGCACTAACAGCAATATGCACTCTTTTCTGAGAGCAGTATGCCAACACGTTTTACTTCTGCCAACAGAGTTTTGCTTCTGAACAGATGTCAGAGCTGCTCAACAAAGGGACAAGACAGAACATGACCAGGTATTCCCCCAGCCCATGATTTCCAAGTGCTTGGCCGGGCTGTCTATGGGCAGCATGAGAAGAAGGCACAGCCAATGCTACTGCACACACTGGCCCCTGTGCTTTATACCATGGTGGGTTTGGTGTTTTCATCAGTAGCTGCAGGGAACCTATAATAAATGCCCTAAACCAAATTTAAAATAAAAGGATGAGACAAGCACTGAACATCAGCCCATCCCACTTAAAAGATTAACATGGAGTTTCACCACCAGCAGTTCAGAATAAGGCAATTGGTGGTTCTTCCGTTCAGCACTTTTAACACCCAGGTGAACCTCCCTGGCTTGATGTCAGAAACACAATTTAAAATAACAGTAATTCCTAATTGCCCCATTTTGTCCCGTGGGCCACTTTGTTAGGAGAGGAACAGGATCCTTACTGACTGAGGTAGGTGTGGGCTAAAGAGACTGAGGTGCAGCTGCAATTAATGAGCCAAAACATTCCCAGGGTGAAACCCAACGAGTCCTCTGGCAGAAAACCATTCATTCCTCCCCAGCTTAACAAACAGCATTACTTGGTGTGCTCACTACAGACAGAACTAGAATCTCTTATCAGGTGTTGACACAGAACCCCTCCCCTGAGGAAATTCCCCTTGCAGTTACACTTGACATTACAACACACAGCCACGAGCGAGGCTTCTGCACGCAGGGCAGGACAGAACTGCCACAGCATCTGCTGGGACAGATGAACCTGACGGTTCCAGGCACTTGTGAACCTCTCAGCACGGTGTCTCAGCACTGCCAGGTCACTGTGGAGGCTCAATTTCAGGAGGATTTCCATAGCATAGGGTTGTTAACTTTGCATGAACGATTTGCAGGCTGTACTTGTATCCCAGTCCCTCACCAACACCCAGAGGCTGGGTTTTACACCACCAGCAGATACATTATCCAAAGGAAACTTAGTTTCTTCTCCAATTTTAAGAGAATATCTCTGCAGAGCATTTAAGCCTATTCTGGTTCTTTCCCCTTTCCCTCTCCACCCATGTAATAGCTTTTGAAAGCCACTTCAAAAACTACTCCTGATTTCAGTATTAATTATCTCATTTGTGATGAGCTGTTTTGCTTAACTATTACCTGCTTTTTTTTTTCCAAATTTTTAATACCAGAATAAATGTGCTATTCCTTTTCTGTATAGTGTTTTAAAATTATTCAAATCACAGCTCTTCAAAAGAGCTTTAATTTCTGGTTCTAGCTGTAGTTAAAACTTTTAAATGTTGTGGAAACAAACCACAGGCTGTTACACCTACCTGCCACATTTCACAATGACTCCAGTAAAGCCGTATTTTTGGTGGTTTTCTAAATTAAAAAAAGCATCACAGCTCCTCTTACAGGACATTAGAACACTTCTGTGCAATACATCTTGCAGCCATCTAGAGAACTGCAATTTTATCAACAGAATCAAGACTTTTGGCATAAGGCTGTTCATACACCAGCACTATTCTCTCTAAAGTCTAAATGTTTCTTCTGTGTTCTCTTCCATCTACATTAATCTACTTTCTTTGCCCAGGATGAAATTCCTCCAGGCAGTGAGAGGAGCTGATGGCTGTGTCGTGTCCAGCTTGCATGGAACTTTATGCAATGGGAGTGCAGGCCCAAGGGAGTAGGATGTTGGGAACCCAGCACTTGAGGGGACACTACCCAAGAGGCAGTCCAAGCCTGTCCAGGTTTTGCTGCTCCTTTTCAGACTTCTCTCTCATTACAACAGAGAATTTTAGGGGGAAAAAAAGCCCATCATTTTCTTTCAGTCTTATGCACAGTATATGAATTTTTGTGGCACCAACAGTAAGTAAGCTGGTAATTAACATTTTTCTGTAACAGCAAATCTCTAAAATTCCATAAAATTAATAATGCAACCTAAGCAGAGAACAGTCACTTGTGATCCACCTGATCAAACCTGGATCACTTACTACTCTTTAAAGTAGGTTTTTATGCCTTTAGAGGGAAGAAAATGAAGAGGGAAGAACTGCAGCTCTGCAGTTGTAATAGCTGTTAGAAAGTATTTACACAGGCAGTGTAAAGGCTGGGCAGAGCTGAGCAATTCTATCCTGTGGCAAGAGCTCATCTCTAGAGGTACCGGCCCTTACACCAGCTGCCAGGAACACAAGTGTGCACAGCCCAGCAGAGCCAGTCACCTTTGCAGGACCTGCCCTGCCAGCATTTCGGGTGTCACACAAGACTCAGGCAGTGACCTCAGCCTCAGAGTCTTGCTCGGTCCTGTGGCTCCTCGGGCTCAGCCGCAGGTGGCTGCAGTGGGCGTCCCTGCGCCGTCGTCCCAGCACGCTGCAGCTTCTCTGCTCTGGCACACAGGGCAGCACAGGCTTCTGGCCTACAAGGGAAACACCTCACCCCTCTTTGCCAGTAGCTGAATTCAACAAGCGCATTTCCCTTCTGGAAAATTGTTGAAGCAGAGGACAGCCAGCATTTCCCAACCTCAGAACTGGTGTGGTTCGGCAGTTTCCCATCGGCACTCAGCCCATGTCCCAAGAGGAGCTGACACATCTGTGCCAGGACCCCCTCCTGTGTGACTTGTGACAGGAAGAACCTGAACACAGCACAACTTAACCAAACCCCCCTACTTCAATGCAGCGGCCACTACTGAACTTTAATCCTAGAGTGGTGAAACCTTTTGGAACTGAAAAACCTGAGTAAGACATGGGTGAGCAGGTGCTTTAGCTGTCAGTCCTAAAGCACTCCACAACGGGAAGCTACTTACCAGTTCCGAGCCAGCTGTGCCCAGTCCCGTGCTGGGGCCGCCTGACATCTGTGCCTCGAGCACTGCTCAGCGCCGCTGGTGCCCCGAAGCCCCCTCTGGTGGCACCGAGCACCGGTGCCCGCGGCCGTGCAGATGAGGAGCTCTGGGACCGCTACAGCTCCGAGCCTGTTCCGCTGCTCTCTCCTCACACCTGCTTCTGGCAGGGCTTTTTGTCACTTCCCTCAAAGATAACTCGAGGCTAGCTCTAATTCAGATGTGTTGATCTGCTCTTAAATCGGTTTCACTGTTAGTTTTCACTGTTACCTGCCCCATCTCCTTCCACTTTCAAGACAAATTGAACTTTATTGAACACTAATCTGGCATGTGCTGCCTGCCCCACTGCTGCTCTTTGAAAGCCTCCATCACTTCTAATCTGCACAGCAGTTAAGCTGATTGTGTGCCAAGCCCATACATTCAGGCACACAGATTAAACCTGTCTCTAAAGTTAATTCAGGAGACTCAGAGACAAGGGACAGCCTTTTCTGCAGATTTGTGTTCAAGCCAACCTGTAGCTATGCACTGATGCACATCTGTAGCTCTGACACACAAGTTTTATTTTAACCTACATGATACGGTAGTGATCTAGCTGATCTACATTAGACAACTGCATCTTTACTCTTTCCTGAGGGAGAGAGGCACTATCTGAGGCAAAAAAAGGGCTTCTTATTTTCCAGACTGTTCATGGATTGGCATCATCATTCCTTGCACGGACAGGCCATCTTCGGGTTCCAAGTTCAGCACAGATCGGACACAGTGAATCAGCAGCAAACTTGACTCAAAGTGCAAGTGATCACCTCAAAAAAAATCCCTTTTATTTGGGGACTAGCAAAGAACCTTTTCACTGCCTATGCAGTCAAGTGAGCAAGTTCAAAGAACTGAAGTAAAATTAGTAAAAGAAAGCAAAACAGCAAGAGGGTGGCGAGTGTTTTTAATCAAACTTTCATCACTTTCAGTATTGATGATGAGATAAACCACCCTCATATGCACCGTGCCTCGGAAGCTGTACCAGGTTTCTGCCCCCCAACCCTTCCCCTGAGCAATGGTTCTCACACTGAATCCAAGCACCCCTGATGGCAGGAGTGCTGGCCTGCTGTGTCCAAGTGCCTTGGGTGTGCTGGGTGTTTGAGGCACATGCCAGGAGCAGGGACCAGCCTTCCTAACTTAAGAGATGGCAAAAATCTTCATTGGCTGCCAGCCACGGGGTATATGTGACATACCTTGCAGAGCAGAGGTGGGGAGCTCCAGTAGTTCACAGGCAGGAGATGAAAATGGCTCCCCCAAGGATCCCACTGCTCCATTTAACTGGCTGGGTCCCAGAGGATGTTGCTTCAGCACCACTATGGCCAGCCTCCCTCCAAGGCAGGGCTCAGGCCTTGTGCCAGCCCCAGGCCAGCACAGCCCCTGCCAGTCTCACGATGGCAGTTCAGCACTGGAGCTGCCAGGTTATACTCCTGTACAACCCTTCCAAAGCCAGGTCTCCAAGGTGAATTTCTCAGAAGTTCTGGCAGACTCATCTTGGGTATGCCGATCATTACTGGTCTGTCAACAGCCTTTCTGAAAACTCCTCTAGTTCAAACGTTTAGGCCAGACCTACATACAGGGCGGCCAGGTGTCCCAGAAAGTGGCCAGCACCAAAATCAGTAACTCTTTTCATTTCCCTGGTACTACTCAATACTTACTGCCTCTCAGGGTGGGCCTGCATTGCAGAATAGAGCATTAAGCAAGACACCTTGGCTTTCTAGGAGTCAATTCAGATGCCAGCAGTAGCTCAGTTATAACAGTATAGAAGCTGGCACAGCCCAGTTTTTCCTGTGGGGAAGCACTCATATCCAAAGGAATACAATTTACCTACAATCAGTCCTTGCAGGCAAACATACCTATGGCTTAAGAAGCAAAGTTTAAGTAAAACTGATTTTAAATTAGGCTAAATCAATAGCAGTATATGCACATCCACTGCACTCAACAGTCGCAACTTCAGCTGGCATGATCTTGCCTGAAAAGCAGCATTAAACTGGCACCAGCCTGTGGGTGGACAAGACCTTATCTTTTACTCTTCATATCAGTACTTACAGCTCCCTACACCACTATTACTGCCTGAGCCATAAATCTTGTCTTTAGTGCACTCTGTATTCCCTTTGCTCTCTGTAGAGTGATTTTCTTTCTTTCCTGTCTTCATGCTGTTATTACATAAAGAAACAAAACAATCAAGACACGAGGACATGCACACATAAATTATGCACACTACAATCCTGCCATTCTGATACACACAGCAGTTTCTGCTGGTGGGGCATCCCACTATCCCTGTGTTTCATTCTCAAAGTCTCCTTATTTTGTTAAGATGTGTACAGGAACAAACAGTCCAAGATCTTTAACTACACAAGCATATCCTATTCCCTTTGTGAATTGTTCTTGAGTGTCGAAAAGTTCAGCTGCAGAAGAGATGAAAAAAACTGAAAAGGGATAGCAAAAGGGAATTTTTATCACCAGAGCCAGGGCTCCCACTTCCAGGAGGTGGCAGCGTTGTCTCTTCGTAATTCCCTGCTGGGAAGCAGGAGCAGGCCCACAAACATTGACGTTTTCTCTGAAGGAAACACTCCCCCTTCCAGAACCCACTCATTAAGAACTTTAGTGAAACACTGGTACCAAATGAAGTATGACCATGATTTGCTATAAATTCACACTGTATCTGTCTGCAGTTAATGTAAACACAAGTTTAGTGATTTGGTGTGACAAGCGCTAAGTTCTCCCACAAGAACAGTAATTTAATACCTCTTTTTGAGCTTTTATCTAATAAATCCTCCTTACTCTCCTGCATGCTTAGCTGCTCTTCTCAATAAAAGCAGGCAAGATATTTAAGCCGTTTTAACACCTGAATTGAGTAAAATATTGCTATATGTATTTAAGTCTAATAAATCAGGTGAACTTCAAAGCTTTGAAGCACTAACGAATACTTAGCATACTTAGGACCGGGAAGTTTAAAACCTGGGATACTGCAAATGCTTACAGTCTTCCCCACTGTTTTTTTTTCACTTTCTACTTTAAAACTTCTGACTTCTGCTTGACAATTAATAGCAAAAATACAGAAAAAAGTCTCTTACAAGTGTCGCTGTTGTAATATAGATCTCTGAACAATGCTCATAAATCTCAACAATCCACATACCTGTATGAATTTGGAAGCCAGGATGACTTCTGAAATGCAATATAAAAGCTGAGCACTGTACATTGAATTAATACCAATTTTCCTAACAAAAGTAAAACCAACTCTTCTGAAAGGGAATGTGACTCAGACCTAATTTTCTTTTGTATGTGTACTTCAAATGCTGTCTGAAACTTTAGAAGTACTTAATATTCATTTATCAAATCAAGGTATTTTCCACTCTAGATTTTAAATGAATCAAAAGGATTATTTTCACTGGGCACAGTAAGATGAAAGAGTGTCATTTTTCAGGCATCAGATTCTGTTGTAGAGTCACTTCCAAGTACAGCCCTAACTCATATCCTCAAAAGACACAATAAAGTTAGGAAGCGAAGAAACACAAACTAATGGGTAACGGAAAAAAAAAATCTATCACTGTTCTGTATAACTGCACAGTAATAGCACCAAGTATCTCTTTTTTTAACAAATGCAGAACAGGCTGGGAGAAGGGCCCTGGTGGTAGGCTTAGATGCAAATACACAATATGCTCCTACCACCCAGTACATCTTTAAAAGTGACTTGATTTTCTTGTTACTACTTAACAAAACAACTATCTCCTGCAGTAACAACAAAATCTTGTTACTCACAAGTAGAGAGTAAATATATAAAATCTATGTTTGAAATGATAAACTGACTGATGGAAAGAGTATTAGACAGTAATTCTGCTGAGAAAGTTTTCTTAATTCCTGAATGACCTCCTGAGCTGAAGTTGCAAACAAGGATTTGGTGAACATGGCTGGAAGCTCTGGAAGAACTCAGGCAGCATTCTGAAATACTGCATTTGAAAGTCCTCTGCCTCTTCTGGACTCCAAGTCCTTCATAATCAATGTTCAGAAACACACATTTCTAAATGGGAGTTGCTTGGTTTTAAGATCTGCATCTAAACCAGATTATGTTTGGTCCAATAAATATGTTTTCCTTGTCAGACTAGCTCAGACTTAGAGACTTCTCACTGTTAGATACCTGAAGTGAAGTGAGATGACTCTCAGGAATTTCCCTAATGCTGTAACTTTAAGGCTTTGAACAAGATATAAAGATTCCTTAAAGAAATAAAATCTGGTAGAGTACTTTTGCCGATGGTGCACTGGCAGCTTCTCAGGAAGATTACAGCTCAGACCTATCCCCTGAAAAGCAGGACACATTTTTTCACAAATACACAAACAATTTATCTGGGCATTTAGTAATGGCAGAGTTCTCAGGTATCAGTGCAACTTACCTTAAAAAAAAAACCCAATCTGAACTTCTTCCTTGCATTTGGTATGAGAGTTCTTCACCACACGAACTAGGCTGTTCTCTATTTGTTGCTAAAGTCTGGTATTTACAATCTTTAGGAATCAATTTCACTATTTAGCTGCAGGAACACAGTTTTCTACTGGAAGTGGTTAAATCTGTAAAATCTACAGTGTGGTAAATCTTAACAGCAAACTCTCCTGAGAAACTTTCAAACTTTTTGCCTCAAAACTTGTATTCCTGTCTCCTAGGAAAAAAAAACCCTACAGGAATAAGAACATTTTAAGTGAAATGGTTCTATGGACACCTGTAACTGTCAAAGTCAGAAAAATCTGATGTAAAATAAATCAGTAGTTTGATTTATATCTTTCCACTAATTTTAGTTATGTTTAAAACACTACTGTTTCTGACAAAAAAGCTAAAATTTTCTTTAAAAGAATGAAAATTAATTAAAGTATCTTCCTTCCTTAAGGAAGTTTACTATATAAAAGGTAAAGGGCCTAATATGCAGCAAAAGTACACAGAAAAATTACAACCATTTAACTTGATACGAGTAAAGACCATTAAAATATATCTGGTATGTGCCATATTCATCAACAGCAATTTAGGGTAGCTGGTGCTCCTCAGTGTTTAAAAATTCTAACTAGAAAACCTCATCTTAAATATTATTTATAGTTATCAGTTACTTTACATGCAAGTGTTCAACAATTAGGTTCACTTCTCAAAATAAAATGTATATTGGCTGAAGTGTGGTTAGAAAAGCTGTGAGAACTGAATTTCTGAACCCATTACTCTTCAAAGGAGTAAACATGAGGTCATGTGGTTTGTAACAAATGTCAGATTTTATGTCAAGCTCCATAACTGCATTACAAAACTACTTAGATGGAGTCAATCATAAAATGTCATAAGCAGAAAGACTTGCTCAGGCTTCAAAGCAGTATTTACTTACCTTTACATGAGTTACAAGGATGCTACTCAAAACCTGCAAAAATATGCAAGGCAGGATCTCTGCCCAACATCCAGCTGCGATGTGCTCTTGTGTGTGGATAATGTGTGGAATATGAACAGAGAAAAGGGGAAAAAAGAAAATAAAGATAGTAGAGTTCTGTCTCTCCCCAACATAACAGTAAAGAATGGTCCTTAAGTTATTTCATATAAGTAAGAAAAGCAGCAGGAATATACTTGACAGTTAAAAGCTGTTTGCAGAGGTGTCAAGTATCGTTGGATACCACGTTGAAGATTTCACTCTCGGCACCAGGCACTGAAAATGCAAGACCTGAGAGACAGGTGCCAAATCTAAATTACAAAAATACAACTGAAATTAGTACAGGCAATTGCTGATTCACGGCGCACACTGCACCACCTTTTTGTAAAACTTAACACAAATGTATCAATACTTACCTTCTAGATTAGAAACAGACACTGTCTTTAAGGGAAAGATTTCAAGCTTAACCACGTAGTTTTCATCCAGAAATCAGCTGGATAGGTCGACAGGCTCTTAATCATACAACTGTCATATAATACAAATGGAACTCCCAAAAGTGTCTCTTATTTGTGTGTATCTGTGTGGGATTCTTTGAAGGTGGAGAAAAGTAGCTTGGTGCCGTAATAAGAAATAAACCCCCGAATCCTAAACTCCCTAGTTTCGCAGAGCCAAGAATGGATGGGTATTCAAAGAAAATATGATTATTCAGGAATATCCCTAAGCCATACATACATTTGAACAACAGTGCAGGTGAAATGGCAGCAGTCCTTTCAGGCTTTACAGCATTGTAATTATGATCGCTGGCCCAGGACGGCGTGACGGGTTCTGCCACTGGCTCTCGAGCAGGAGCTTGGGTGTTTGCCTCAGTCTTGGCCATGCTCACCACAGTCTTCTTCACATTCACCTCTCTTTTCTCAGGGAATTGTCTCTTTTGGCTTGAAACCGGTTTGATGCCCACCTGGATAATTCAAAGTAGCTTAATTACTAATAATCATCAAGTATATTGCATTTCACAAACAAGCAGAGAGAGTTACACACATGTACACTGGTTTCTTTTATACTAAACTGCTTTTATAGTGCACCATTCGAAAATATATGACTACTCCAAAATACAGTAATTTGAGGTTTAGTTTAAGGCAAAATAATTTGACTTAAAGTAAAATAAAAAAGATGTAATTACTTAAAATAGCACTTTTTTTAAAGTTGTTGTCATCTAGTCAACCCTTGCAAGGAACTATCTCCCATGTAGAGGCAATTATTAACATTTTTTTTAAAACTACAGGAAAGCATTTTATTGTCCTTACCACAGAAAAACAACAACAACAACAAAACCACAAAGTTCCTCTTCAATGCAGGACTGGGCAATTTGGAGTCAAAAAGGAGAGCACAGAAATAAGGCACAGTGCTCAAGGGCTACTGCTCTGGATCATGAACACAAGCTTACCTGCTGCTGAGGTTTTGGTATGCCAGGCTTTTCAGATTTTGGTTTGATCTTCTCTTTAGGTTTTGGTTTTGAATCTTTGCCAGAGCTCAAGATCTTCATGGTGGCTGCAGCGTGTTTGAGGATGCAGTCATTGCTGCAGTACACGGAGTCAGGCTGGGCCACGTTGAAGCAGCCTGGGCCGATGCACTTGGAAACACCAGGAGCTTCAATTACCTTCAAACACAGAGAGAAATGGAGTGAGGTCAGACTTCAAAGAGGAAACAGCAGGAACAGCCTCTGTGACATGGAGAAATGCCTACACAGCTCATGTGCAGACTGCAGCTCTGACCTGCACAACTGCCAGCATGAGAACAACTGCTGATCATAACACAACACAAACAACCCACACAAAGGTAAAAATTTCACTCCTGCAACACATTTTTTTCAGGATGTGCTGCATTTTCAAGTGGTTGGTCTGCTAGCCCTGAGATAAACGAGGCTGGTTTCCTAAATTTTGAAATTCCATATGTACACAGATTTTTTTTTAATGATCTCCTACATCATGTGATAAATGTCCTTAATAATGCAAAGTTGGTTGCTGAACGTTAAGGTCTCTAAACCATCCTCACTAGCTGCTGTCCTCTGATATGCACACACCTAAGGGGATGCACACAGATATTCAGGTGTACAGATTATTCTTGTTCTAGAGGTTTTACCTATTTTAATTTTAGAAATCTCCAACTTACATAAAACATTCTTATGCACAACTTTCACATAGCCTCCTACTCCTTACACATTTATAGGTTTGCCTCTGCAATCTGAATTCTCCTCTAATTCAAAATCACTCTCCATTTATATCCAGGTGTTACAGTCGAAGCACTTCCTCTTCCCCAATGTTATGATTCAGAAAATAGCACATTCCTTGAAAACAGAGTGCAATTAGTTGAAGTCTAGAAATACTTGAAAGCTCTTTAAGCTCAACATATCACCTCTCAGTATTATGGTTCTAGTTTCTCTTCTAAATTCTTCCTAAAAATGTGAGTAATACAAGACACTCACAACTACTGAAGTTCTAAACAACCTCCTGTCATCTGTAACTACCAGTAATTAAGTTTTTCAGGAGTATTTCCATTTAAATGGAAATTATTTGCATAGTTCAACTGACTTCTCTATAATCAAAAGTCAATACACAGCTTTATCAGCAGCAGCTTGACAAAACCTGGATTTGGGAATTTTTCCATCATGTACACATCTAACTGAGAAGTAAAGATAAACAGCACTTGGTGATATTCAGCAGCACAGCCAACACCAACAGCACTGGACTCTCAAAAACCTTTCTGTGTACAAAGAAGTACAAATGTATTTGAAAATATTGAGAATACTGTTTTCCACATTTATCTTAAAATAGTAAATATTCAGCTCAAACTGTTCTACCTTTACATTAATCTCACCGTGCTGCCATAAACAGCTCTGAAATGTGAAGGGAAATGTCCAAGACACTGGCACTACTCCAGTACCTTAGGCAAAACAAGACAACCACTGTAGCACTTGGTTTTTTTAATTCATGTACATAAAGCTGTAGAAGCTTCTATGCCTTTCCAACTGGGCATGGAAGTTTATATTAAAAAACTTAAACTTCCTTCAGATTTCAAAATAGTTCAAAATGTATATTTTTAGATTTAAAAAGGCAGTATAAAGAAATTCTCTATTTGCTGATAACCTAAAGCAGCATCAGGACAAAAATCAGAACTTCAAACACTAGCTGGAAGTACAGCTGGAATTAACTCCAAGAGAGACTTGTCAAGGTGAAATAGAAGTTTTACTACCATTGAAAATGTCCAAAATGTTTGTGATTATTTCAAATATAAAGCACTCCAGAATTACAGTATTTTTATTAAAAGCATACCTCATTGTTTGTCTTCAAAAAAGCATTATTTAGAAAGGGCAGAATAGCACAAACTATTTTCTACATCTATATATTGAAACGAAATTTTAATTTTTGTACTGATAGAACTATGGATAAACCTCTGCTAACCAGCACTGTTCAGTGGGCTGTTCAGCTTATACGTAGCTTTAAAATCAAGTCAGATTTATAGGCATACCAAGTGATTGTCTCCATGTAGTCAGTAAAACATGAAAAATAAGAAACAATTAAAATACTTACAGGTTGAAATATCTTCAGTTTTTTCTTTCCACTTGGATTTGCAGCTTTTTCAATCCTACCCTTGATTCCTTGGTCCTCAACTGATTTTTGTTCAATTGTTCCTATGCTTGTGAATTCTGTGCCATCTGCATTTCCTTGCTCCACTTTAGCTTCCTGCTGGTCTAGTTCTGAAACAGGCTCATCCTGTCCTTGAAGAATGGTGCAGTTTGGACAGATATAGTCCTCACCATTCCTCTCCAACAACCTCCCTCGAGCCTCAGAAATACCCACGCAGTCACCATGAAACCATTCTTCACATCTATCACAACAAATCATAAACCTGAAAAAAAACCCACCAAGGAACAGTAAAACACTGTGGAAGGCAAGTAACGTTCAATATTTTGAGCAACACAACTTAAACACCCCAATAAAGCACCAGTGCATGGTTCTGCCTCACTGGTTACTTCTGTATTTGTTTATCCTCTTTTAAGTATTTATTATAAACTCCCTGCCAAAACTCAACCAACCCAAAAGCTCACTCAAAAAGTAAGCACTGGCATCTGGCTTGATTTTTCATCACAGAAAAATTCCAAGTGCTTGCCCTGTGTGTGCAGCTGAGCCCTTTGCCTACCTGTTGTTGTGAGGCTGACGACAGATACAGTACAGGGCATTTGGGTCATAGATCTCAGACTCGGGTTTGCTTTTGCGCTGCTCTTCGGGCTCCTCATCTGAGGCTGCCTTAGCCCCAAGGACAGGCTTTTCCTCCTTCTGAGCCTCCAGATCCTGCGTGTCCTCCTCAGACACAACCACCTGACTCGCGATCTCAGTGCTGTCTGCAGTCTCAGGCTCCTGCTTGACAGGCACCTCAGACTCCTCCTGTTTTTCAGGTGTCACATCACCTGTTTTGGCAGGATCTTGTTCTGAATTCCTTTTCCTCAAGTGGTTCTGCACATCCTTCAACACCAGCTGAGGTTTCCGCTCAACACGTTTCTTTCTTAGCCGATTCTGCAGTTCCTTTAGTGTTAACCCATCACTGTCACTATCAGAAGTAGCATCTTCCTCTTCCTCCCCCTCCTCCTCTTCTTCCTCTTCTTCTTTTGTGGGTCTGCTTTTAGGGCTTTTCTGCTCCTTACAACTCCTGGTACAAATTCTCCGAGTGACAGGTTTTGTGTCTGGAGTGCTCTCAACACTGTCTTCAGAAGCAGTTTCAGCATCTGTGGCTGGCCCAGAGGCTGCTTCACTGGAATCCTCCAGGGTAGTGGGCACGCTCCTCCTGCCCCTGCGCCTCACCGTGGTCAGGAACTCTTCCACTCTCTCCGTGCGCTTTGGCTGCCGTCCACTCCTCCTGAGGTTTATGCCTTGCTGCTGCTGCTGAGGCTGCTGCTCGCTGGAGTCCACATCAACATCTCCTGCACCCTCTCTCTTGGCAATTGTGGTCCTCCGAAACCCCCAGGTTTTCCTGAACTCCTTACTTGTAGGCTTGACAGACTTTTGCTCCTCCTCATTGCTTTGCTCACCTTTATCATCCAACACTGATGCTAAAAACAAAGGAAGAGTGAATAAAGTGGTGGTGAGACGAATGATGGATGTGCTTTCTCAAAACCTTTTTTCAACATGTTACTTTCTCTGTGACATTCATGTATCTCTATTTCATAAGATGAGCCTCAAAACAGGTAAAATATTTTCTTGTGAATGTAATACAACAGCAGTAGCAAATACATCACTGATCACTGTGACAACACAATCCAGCTGTGCCTGTTACAAATTCTTGAGTTATTTAAAATAATTTACACACGTGTAACCCACATACATACATGATGGACAAATAAGCACATTTTCAATTGCAAAGGCAGAACTCTTACCAGGAGAACTGTTTTCCATGTTGTCAGTATTGGGTTCAGACTCTAATGGCACTGTGTTTCCAGCTTGTTCCATAGTACAGGCAACACTGTCTCCCCTCTGAAACGCTGAAAGGAAACAAAATGTCCAAAATGCTCATTCAAAAATATTCATAGCCCATACAATTAGCAAATACTCTGATCTCAGAATTAATTGCAACAAGCACTTGTATTTCAAGCCACAACTGTTTCTTCAAAGTACTAAGTTAAACATGTGGGTTTGGATACTGTACTGACATACTTTATTGAGTAGCCTTAGGATTTCTTATATTTAAAAAAAAAACCCAACCAAACAAAAAATTACTTAATGGTATGCACCTACTCCCTGGGGTTTGTCTGGGGAAAAAGTCTACAACAGCTCCACTCACTTCTGTGTAAAAATGTAAGAAAGGCTGGTCCTTGATATGGTTATTTACAAAAATGTTTTCCTATGCAATCTACCAGACTGACCCAAAAAAACCTGATTGAGCAAAGAACCTCCAACTGTCACAGACTCAGCCACGAAAAGAAAAAAAATCTGTGCTGACAATCAGATCTATGTTGTCTCAAAAGTCTTTCCCAGGTGATCAGAAGACTATTATTTGAAAAGGGAAGACAAAGACAGAAATAAATGTAGGCTATGTATTTTGATAAATTTGGGAATAACGTGGTTGGAACAAGTATTCAAGTTAATATATTTCCAATGAGCTGTGTGCCCTGGAACTGCTCCTATGGGCACAGACACTGCTCTGCAGCCACTGCAGTGACACTCCCAGGAAACTGGAACATGCAGTAGCAACTGCACCTCAAACAACAGCCTAAATAGAAAATTATTTGGAAACAAAGAACACACCCCAACTCTCCCCAAGGATGTTTCTGGATGTGTGTATCCCTGGCTGTGGAATTACAAAGGCAGGCCAAAAGGGAACATGAGCAGAATTCCTAAGTAACAGCACTGAAGAATCAGATGTTTTTAATAGATGTACATAAAACAGCTAGAAGTTTTCACAGACATCCTCCAGCAAGCTTTTCCCAGTTTTCCAGTGTTCCCTGGGAATAAATTCCTCCTTATTTCATATTTTGCATCACTTCCATTACTGTTCTGTCTTAACACAATCCCTCCTCTGCACATCCTCAGCTTTCAGTGTTACATTTAACACTGCTGGAATAGAACTGTTAAGGGGCAATGCTATGGAAACAAAAATCTATGCAGATATGTTGAAAAAATTAACACTTCATATGTAACTGTGAATACTATAAATGTCACTGGAAAAGCAGCAGACGTCAGAACATTAGTTTAAATAGTAACTGATCACTTAACATTAGAGACAGAATAAAAAGTGAAATTTAAGCCTGCAGTACACAGGTGAAGAGCTCAAACTGTCTCAATCCAATATAAAATTCTTTTTAAGTTCTCCCATTAAAATAAAGCACTAACTATAAATTTTTAACTCTTTTTTTAACAGCACTAAAATTATATTTCTACCAAAAAGGTCACAATATAATTAAGGGAGCAAGTCAAAAGTTAAAGTTTACATCTTTGTTTCTTCTGAAACATGAAGAAATGTTCAAACCTACAAGCAGAGGTTACCCAAATTCTTGAGATATAAATTTCAGCTAAAATGTAAATAACTAAGAAGGCACTCCAATGTCCTCTGTACCTGACACAGCATCAGAGGCTCGAATGGTTTCTCCTTGAAAAGCTGAGCCAGAGGAGGGCAGCACAGGATCAGAGTCATTCAGCATCCTCCAGCCACCACATGCTGAATTCCCTGACTCACAAGTGCCACACAATCTCTGAGTTGTCAGCAGGTCCAAATGCTATCAATCCTCTTTTTCCTGCTGGCTCCTTGAAAAAAAGAAAGGGACAAAATAAGGCATCAATATATTTATTTTAACTTATCTTACTGTTGTTTAACTGAATTGTTTTGCTTGTATTACATTATAAAGCAAAATCCATTTTGTCTTCTTGACAGTTTTGCACTTTCAGAAAAAACACTGGAACTGGAAAAAAAAAGTCAGAATTAAGCAATACCACATCCCCAGCTATGAACAGCCAAGACCTTTGAAAAAAATACAAAAGATTATTTCACTCTCATTAATTCATTTAGATTCAATTAAGATTTCCAGAACAGCAACAAAACTGTTAGTCCATGTGCAGTATTTAAAAGCATTCTGAGAGTGGAATTTACTTAGTACAGACAGTCAACGAAAATACAAAAGCACTTTTAAACTCCATTAGCATGGAGCAGCTTACAGTTGAGCAGATTTACTGATTTATACACAACTTCAATCCAGGACACACTGCAGCAGCTTTGAACACCTTAGTTTGATCAGCAGGCAATGCCTGCATTAACCCAAAGCAGCCTACCAGACTACGAGATCAGTGGAAAAGAATTTGGGAGGTAAAGGAGGACCAGCTGGACAGGATGGACTGGACTATGACAAATTAATGAAGACAAAAGAACGAAACTGAACACAGACCTTGTGTGTCAGCAGCCTGCAGTTAAAGATGCAGGGAACTGCCACAGCAGGTGTAGGACGTAACTGAAACAATAATAATTCTCTGAAAGGAATAAAAATTGGTTATTAATACTTCAGGTGAGGAGACATACAAATTCTGAAATAGGTTGGATAATCCTTCCTAAACATGCTGATACATACTCTAATTTTTAAACAATACTTTTTTTTTTCATTTTTTGCAAATATGTGAAGCCCAACTCCTAAAGCATCTGTGCTCTTTAAAAACCACTTTCTACTCCCTAAGCAATCATCATCTCTAGGTGCTCTCCAATGTCACTGTCCTAAAAAAATAAGGAATGGGGAAACGACAAAACCCTCCCCAAATGCCATTTTCATCAGTGGTTCACTTTATTTAATGGACCACACATCTCAAGACTTGCATGACTGTGGCAGAGCAGAATTAGTAAAAACAATACCAGTTGTACTAATTGGGAGCATAGAGCTAGATTCACATCAGCATTTCTTCCTCCCCCTATATCTTTTCTACAGGGGAATATGTACTTTCTTTGCCTCAGCCAACCACTACTACTCCAGGAACAGGAGGAAAAATTAAACAGCAAAAAACAGAACACATTGAAATAAAGACCCTGCTGCTGTATCTCATCTCTGAATACCTGCTCTAATAGGTATTTTGCTTCACTGTCTGAATCAGGGATTATATCCAGGGAATCTGTCACTGAGTTTGAAGTGCCTCCTCCCACAGAGCAGCTCTCTAAGAACCTTTCAATCCCCTGTTCAGAACCTCCAACTAATCACACATCACACAATTTTTAAGTGATATGCCTAAATGGAGAGGAAAATCAGCTAATCACTTCTTGCTTATCTCTGTATTAAAGTACAAAACAAACTAAGCCTGTAGCACACACAAGAAGTACCTCCTGTTTGGGTAAGACCCTGAAGAAGGAACTGTCTGCAGGGCTCTGTTCACAGGGTTGCATCTGGTCATTCTAGCCCCTGTGTGCAACCTGCTCTTCAAAGTATCTGAGTCACCAGAAATCACCACAACATTCCAAACCCAGAACCAGCATCATCTTTTAGGAGACACAGCTGGTTGAACACAAAGTGCATTTTCCAGGGTCACTCACTGCCCACCCAGTGCCTCAGCTGCATAGGCTCCAGCTCTGATTTAACACAGAGCAGCAGTAACACCTGCAACACCTGAAAACTAAGATTCTATGCCAAAATCATTCTTATTTTTGCTATACTAGATATAATCTAATTGCTATTACCTGTATTATCTCCATTACATACAGGAAAAAAAAATTATGGGACTTTAGTGTACCTTATAATAACTCCAAATTTGAGAGATATAAATATACTGTGCAATTAAAACACTAAAGTTACAGAGACAACATATTTGCTGTAAAATGCGTGGTTGCTTATTGTTTAGTATCTCCACTTTTTCTTTTCCCATGTCATTCAAAATATTTTTCATGACAAACAGAAGCAGTTTCAAACTTACTTTACATTAACCTGTTCTTGCAGAATTGCATATTAATACAGGCTAAACTTAATTGCCTAAAAGAAGCTGAAAAATCAAGTATTATCGAAACACAAAGGCCTTAATTCACAATTATACATTGCACCTCTAAGCAAACTACAGTTCTACAAACTGCCTGCAAAATATTTACTATAACATATGGCAACTTTGGAATCTTCCAATACCTCTTTATCTTCCATATTCAGTGAGACTTTTTGTTTATTTTGTTGTTTCTTCTCAAACTTAGTGTTCAACTGCAGCTGAGATACTGACAGAAATGTCAACCAAAGCAGCAAACTGGCAATCTTGTTTTAAACGAGCCAAACACCCATGATAATTTTAGTTATTTCTCCTAACACAATATATTAACTGTATTTGTGAAATTTGAAGCTCCAGCTGGAAACTGAAAGTTATTGTATTTCTCCTAGCAGACAATTCCTACCAGCATCATCCTGTCCTTCTATCTTGTTAGGTAATTATACATAATATTCTGCAGAATATTAGAAAGGATATTTTGTTCCTCTGAAAAAACTGGCAAGACTCGCTATAGATGATGGGATAACAAGGTGAACTATAACAGACATATGTTCAAAAAGCTGGGCTCCTACTGAGGGTCACAGCTTCTGTGAGAAGCAGTCTCCAGGAGGAAAATGTCTATGGTTTTTAGACCAACTATAAATGAATTTAGAGATGCAAATCAGGTGTTACTGCAGTAGCATGAGCATTCCAGTGAAACAGAACAGTCACTTAACTGGAAGTGGAGCATAAAGCTGATGCACAGTACCTCAAGAAAGAAGGTCCAGTCAAGGAAACATTTATTTCGTTTTTTCCTCTCCCATTAGTTTTCATGTAAAATGTTTCAACTTTTCCGAAACAAGTTAGGCACTTTCCAGATCTCAATTCCAGAACCAATGGAAGTACAGTGGTATTGTGCTAGAAAAATCACAGAACTATCACAAGCTTTTAGTTTAAATTTGGTCAACTATTCCCAAGCAGTAACAAATCCAAAATCACAGGGCTGCCACACTGCAGGAGCACAGAGCCCAGCACTCTCATTCAGTAGTCCTGTGGATTCTCCAACCACTGCAAACCCTTGTGGTTTTCAATAAACAACCTAAAGAAGTTCCAGAGCAGACTCAGCAGCCAATATAGTCAGAAACTGAAAAGAGAGTCCAAAATTTCAAATCCTGCTACTGCAACACTTCACACCTTCACTAATTAAACAAACTGGTTTGTAATCTCCCTTTCACACTCAGACAAAACCTCATCGGAAGCACTCTCTTATCTAGTGCCTTCATTGTGAGCCAGCACTAAGAAATCACAAGTGAAAAAGGAAAGATTATCTCTGCCAGTAACGCAGAGCTAAGACATTCATGGCTGTTTTAGGATGGACTGTGAAGACACCTGGATCTGCTGTTGCTGACTTCATTAAGCCCTTTTTAGGATGCCCAACATCTTCATCTGAGGCGACAGAGCAAAGTTTTTCAGGAACAGCAACACTGGCCCATCTTTTTGTGTTTGTATTTCTTCCAGATAAAGGATGATTCAATAAATCATTACAAATATTCATTCAGATAAGGATCCCCTTTTATACTTTCTCATTCAGATCCATCCACTTTTATATTTTCTCATTTATCTGAAGAAAAAATGAAAGGTCAATGGGTCATATGACTGCATCAAGGTTTTGTCTTTTCTGGAGCAAATTGTTTTGACCGCATTAAGAATTCCCTGCTTCAGGTAAACTAGGAAGACTTCACTCTAAAACATAATCTTGAAAGAAGTCTAATAATAAAACCTTTAAGATTAACTAAACCCATCCCAAAAAAACTTCATTTCTTGTTTATCTGAGGACTTGCATACAAAAATGTCTGTTAGTATGCAGGAAAAATTCTTCAGACTCAGGTTACTGGAGATTTTTATGCAGTGTTTGAGGAATATGTATGAAAGACCAGTGATCTTTATTCCCTCATTCTCACATTTAGATAGCAAAATATGCTGCATCTTATTCCCTAATCTTGGATGTCAGCACTCTTCAGCACTCAGCCAATTTGCTGCAATCTGCACCAAAACTGGTACCTCATTAGGGATTACACCAGCCCCTTCGACAAACCATTAAAACCTGACACCTATTCATTCTCTTATCTGCTAATTCAATTGAGAACTATACAGGAATGTCTGTGATTTTGAAAAGATCACACATGTACTCATCCCTACACAAACATAATGGAAGGAAGATTCACTCCTATTTAAGACTTGTGATAGTCAACATTTACATCTTTTAGATTTTTAAAATCTTCATACTGAAACTGCAGTTATTGGTTTAGATACATTATGGAAATGCAAGGGCCATGCCCCAAGGACAGGATGGAAATCTCAACAACTACAATGGCCAGTATAAGGGTCTGAACATGAGGGCTGGTGAAGACAGACTCTGCATCTTCAAAGAAATTCAAAGCATGATCTTACACCCGCTAGATTTTTAAAGCAGGTAGCATTCATCAGTCAGGAATTTCATATGTATGTCCTAACAGAAATCCAGTTACAGTAGAAATACCAGCTTCAGTTAGAATAACTTGTACCAGAATGACTTTTTTTTTTTTAACCCATATTTTTCTATGGGCTTTTTCAGAATCAGCTTGATATGCAAAGTACTTGGCTGAAACAATGATATCCTAGTCAGGTTTCTTAAATATGAAAGAAATGCAGGATGTTACAGACAGGGCAGAAAACATCCTTTTCAGAATGATGTAACAATGAGTTCGGTCCCAATTTACACTATCTTCTCATTTTATTCCCTGTAAAAGAGTTACTGGGCTTGGCCTATGGTAACCTCCTTTAAGTGTTAAAAATTCCTAATCAGCAAATAGTACCACATGAGGTAAAACAAACTAGGCTGAGAACTCATAAGGATTTCAGTTCTGATGCAAATAAATGTTGGCATGGGTTAGCTGATGCACTCCTACTCATAGGATTGATCCCATTGAGTATGATTCTGCATTTCCTTTTTGGCAAAGATGACAGCTGGGAAACCTTCACTTTCTGCTAAGCAGCACCAAAATTAATCCCTTGCATCAACAAGCACTACAAAAGCAGCCCTAGATGCCAGTAGGGCATCACCTACTTTGTACAGAAACAAGCAGTCCCAGTGAGAGCAGGGACAAAAGAACAGTTCATTGACCCCCAAGAACAGGAACACGTTCTGCCCTGGCTCTGGAGATGGTCCCTCCACCTGCACAGCCATGAAAAATGCAAGGACAGATACTCTACTGGCAACAGAAAATCAGATTCCACAGTACAGCCAGTCTTTTATTTACATGTAAAATGTATCCACTGATCCCTAATTCAAGCATCTTTTAAGTATCTTATGAAGGAAGGGAAACATCTTCTAAACAGTTGTGAAATAGACTTTGTGACAAAGAGAAGCAATGAGAGTTAAAGAATGAGAAGAGTCCTAAACTTAAGTCTGGATATAGTTAAACAAGGAAATTGTGGTCCTAACTCCTCCCCTGCACTCCAAATAAGTTACTGTATCACTGCTTTACTGCTATAGCCAAGCTGCAGCTCAGGGTCAAAAGCCCAGACATTCCTGGTAAATACAAAAATGTTATGCCAGAAGTTTACAAGAATATCTTGTTAAAAATAATGTTTACATAAAGTACCAGTATTTCAATGCTTATAATTAAACCTGAAAGAATAAAACTAAATAGAAAAAACACTACAAAACTTGTAAGACTTATCTCTTAAGTGCTTTGCTGGCTATCATTAAATACACTAAATTAATTCCAAGATTACAAACAAAGCTACCACCTCCTCTACCCACAATACTAACAGCTTAAAAGGGGCAGTTAATTTCTTCCTATTCTAGAGTAAATGTATTATTCCCATTTAAAAATTCAACAAGCTTTTATATTTGCAAAATGTAGACTGAACAGTAAAACAGTCATGCTCCTAAGGAACAACCCAGCCTAATTTAAGAAACTTGTGCTCTTCTTAAGCACTGCAGGAAGCAGTAATTCTTCTAGGCCAGAAGGAACTGCTCTTTACAGCCAAATTAAGCCAAAATATCAACAAGATCTGGTTTTAAGGTAGCTTTTAGTATCAGGACAGTACTTCAACCTCTGATGCAGAGAGCAGCAGAGCATTAATCTGTCAGGGATGGCATCACAGACACCTACAGGCCAGTCTCACATCACACCTGGTGCTTCTGCCCTCACCTCCCCATCTCCCACTACAGACAGACTCTGCTCCTTGTAAAGCGTCGTTTTTCAGTACCCCATCGAGTTCCTGCCACAAGTAATGGAAAAGAACAGACTGGTTTGGGAGATCAGGCTGACCCAAGATACACATGGTTGAACCAGAGGACGAAGAATCTGCACCCTTTGAAGGTGGTGGAAAGAAAGGGTGTTTATGGAACCCACAGCACAGAAGGACAAAGCTCCCCAAGGACATCAGAGCAAACCAATGCAGAGCGATGACCAGAGGGAGCAGGTGAGGCAAAAATTAATCCAGAGGTTTCTGTTGCGATTCCCTTCCTCAATCTCCCTGATGTTTTATCAAGAAATCTTTGAAGGCAGTGTAGAACCCTGAGGTGCAATGATGTGGTGCTATGAGTTATTCAGCAGCACCCACTGCTACCACCTCTCTGCACAGGGGACACTCAGGACATTTCAGTGTAGCTTTGTGGACTGCAGACTTCCGCCTTTGTGTCTGGCACTGAAAAATTCTTTCAAATGTTCATGGTGTGAACACTCATCCTGCCTTGGTACAAGAGAGCCCATTTAAGTGCACATTCACATGACACCAAATACCAACACACAGTGCTGACACAAATCAACTAAAGAGATCAAAAATGTAAACAAACACTGAAAACTTGTTTCTGCAACCTTTGAAAATTTCAGAAAAGTAGTTAATCTCCTTACAGATTTTTCCATTATTAAAAATGAGACTTAATACCTTTATAAATTTCACAAGGTCAATACTTTTCAAAAGCAGAAAACAGTGAAGAGTTAAAATGAACTTTAGAGCAAACCAACTTAACAGCTTACTTTTTAAAATAAAACAAAATGGATTAATTACAAGAAGAAATGGCTTCCTTAATAACAACATACACTCATTGATCTCTGTACTTACAGTAATAAAGAAATTAACTTTTCCAAATTAAAATGTCTTTAGTCACACATGATAAACCCTCTCTGCTGTATCTAAAACTGAAACACCATCAGGCTTTCCATGATGGTTGCTGTCAGGCTGCTCACTTACCTTACATAAGCCTCAGAGGAGGGCCAGTGCCTCACAGGATGGAAACCTGTGCTGGCACAGGACAGCAGTCCCGCAGGATTGCAGGGAGCCTGGGACCTCCTGAAGTGAGGAACGTAATGTGTGTGCACAGCAGCAGAGTATCAGATTAGCAGCACACACAGACTGGGCCCAGCAGCAGGCAGACAGCAAAGACAATGAGCCACTCCACAGTACAACAGAAGTGCCCCAAGCACAAGCACAGAGTAGCTCCCTGGTTAATGCAAAGCAAAACACACACACACTGAAGTTTATTTTGATATCTTCCAGGTTAAAACCCTCTTCAGATTGCAGCGTACAGGACCCGAGCAGTCAAGGGAAGAAGGGATGGACTGCTGGGCAAGTCATGCACAGAATGAGAATGGCACCAGGTATTACAGGCATTTTTTTCTGGGCAAGAATAAAAGGAGCTTCTTTGAGCCACACTGAAGTTCTCACAGCTGAATTCAGTTAAACAGCAATTTCTCACAGAAACACTCAAGACAGACACTTTAGCAGCAAGCCCATCAGATATCTGGCAAACACAAAGATTTAATTTAGCAACAGATCCTATCTGTAGTACAGCTGTTGCCTGTCACAATTGCACAAGTCAGGAACACTAAGGGCCACAGTCCCTAATCAACAGAGCTGTGCTGGCACAAGTGCCTCATATTGGTGTAATTAGATCTGCAAAACTGTACTTTTACCTGTCCGTGCTGTTTGCAGGGCGGGGCAGGTAAGGACAGCACCACCCTGTGCAGTGGGCTCAGTGCAGCTGCACACATAACCTCAGCCCTACCACAGGCCCCTCCAACCAGGGAAGCAGCTCATCTCAGGGAGCAAAAACACACTGAAAGTTCAATCAAACTCCTTGGAAGAAGTTACATTGGCAAAGAGGTTCTAAGGTAGGTGTGCAGGCGGGAGAGGCTTTGCCAGCACAGCTGTGTCAGCAGCTGGGGACAGAACTGTGACAACAGCACTGACAAACTTTGGTAACCCCTAACACCAGGAACTTACACTGTGCACATTTTCCAAGCTGTAAACCCATAACTGTGTTTGGGAAACAAATTTCATATTGACTGTAGTGCTTTCTACGCTTATGAAAACATTAATTTAAGGAGGGAAGAAAACTATCACATACTTATTTTTATTTTCTAGTCGGAGTTCCATGGGTAGCCTAGGCAGATACTGACTTAGTAACAGATTGACATTTGGCATTTCACTACTCCTACAACACCTGCTGAAGCCTTTACTCACATTCTTCTAAGTAAAATAATCGCATACTTGCCCTGATAGTGAAAATTTAGCCCCCAAAAAACTGAGGTTTTGGGTCAGGTTTACTTCTGCCTTCAGGGCCTGAACAGGTACTTCAGGTAACAAACAGATTTTGCCCATTAAGGAAAGCTGTAAGCAGAATCAAAACACTCTAGAGAGCTCTGCTGTTTTCTTTTTCCCTTTTCTACAGATTAAGGAACAATAAACATAACTTTAGGTGGTCAAATGTTTAGATTAGATGCCCCAGCACGATCATCTCTTTACAAGAAAATTTCTGAAGGCTCCAGCAAAATCCAATTTTACAAGTCATGGTTGAAAGTTTAGTCAAGCTAAGTATCAATTACAAACACTGCCAGGGTATCACTGAATACACGGGACCATTAGCACTCCTTTTCCAACACAATGAATGAAAATACTTTATAAAAACATACTATTTATTTGCCTAACGTTCAATTTCTGCTACTGAACTTGATCTCTTTAGCAACTGGCCAGGAGACATTGCTTTAGGAAGGTAACTAACACCCTCTGGCATTCCTCCACTGGAACACCAGGGAATGAGATCTTTATCAGGGCTTTTAGGAACATTCAGCTGCAAATCCAACAGCTAAATCAGAAAAGTTTAACTTTTCACAGTCCCACAGCTTTGTATTTTTAAATATTCTATCATTTCTGACCCTACCAGTATGTCTGTTTAAGAAAACAAAATCATGTGGTTATATAATTTTTCCCTTATTTTGTTTGTAAAAAGTGAGCTGAAATATAACCCCTGAAACTAGCTATCACTTTAATTCTTAATTCATCAAAACCGCTTCATTAAATAAAGTAAACAGAAATGAACTTCTTCCAAATTTGGTGAAACACAGTAATTACAGCACACTGATTATGTTATTAAGGTTGTAGTAAACACACTTGAGTTTCCAGTTTTGACTGGCATTTACTGGGAGAACATGCATGATGCTCATTTAATATGTGCTTTTGAGCTGCCTAACTGGAAATTTAAGATTTTTAACCTCAGAATCTATCAGTGCTCTTGAGACCACCATCAATAACCCCTGTCAGATACCTGCTTATTTCAGAAGCATCACTGAATTCTCCAAGCATGAAGTGCGAGCTGAGAAGTCAGGCCTGACTGCACACACAAACAGCTCTTTGCATAAACTGGGGAAATCTTACTCGTACTAAAATCCTCTCCTTGTATTTCCTACCACTGCCCTACTACTGGCACAAGAGACACAAGGCAGAAAGTGCACCAGAGAATGAGACTTGTGCAGACACCATCTACAGTCACTCTCACCCAGCCCAAGCCCTGCTCCCACTTCTGTCAGTTACGTTTTATAACTCTCAGCCCCACCCCTTTAATCCTTGCTCTTCCTCTTCCCACTAATACCTCCAGCTTAGTTTTAGCTGTACAGAATTGAAATCCCACAGTCCTTAAGTTACATTTATAAAGACAATTGCTATCTTCAACTAGAAACAAATAATGTGATCAATTGCCACAAAATCTTAGTAGTGAAGCTGTATTAAGCAGAAAAAACACTGGCTTTTGGGACACCCCTAGACACTGAAAAAATATTTACTCAATTTTATCTACTAACCTGGAATTAATTCTATTTGCATTCTTTCGAGAGTTTAAGGGTTTTGGTGTTATTCGCTTTTTTAATTCAAAATCTACCTTTTAATTATATGAAAACACCCTCTGAAGCACTGTGTGAATAGATATTAGTTTATATTATTACTGTATATTTCAACAGTTTTAAAAACTGCAGGTATTTTTACACTGTACATATATTTGCAACACAGCAAAACCTTCAACAGAAAATATCCCTTAAAGGAACAAAACCAAAAAAACTGTGTAAAAAAGCATTTAAATCCTGGTATTGAAAGCATTAGTTATTTGATCTTCTAATCACTGGAGTCAAGCACTCTAAATGAAGGCTGAAGGCCAACATGAGCCTTTAGTCTTTCACCCCAGTGCATTAAAACAATTTTAGGTGTGACATGTCTCTGGAACTGTCATGGGAAAAAAAATTTAAGGCCTAACTGAAGAGCTATTTTGAGCTTACTTCTATATTTATTCCTATAGAAAGTTCTAAATGTCAAGGAACGATAACAAGCAGCTGGCACACATAAAAGTGGAGCACAACCCAGAATATCTACTACAATTTACACAGTATATGGTACACTTGGACAGCACACATCATTTTTCACTGACAGCAATCAAAGTCCTTAAAACGCTGGCAAATTTTGTTTGTAGAAGTAGCACCAAGCCTGTTAAAGCTAAAGTAACTCAAATTACCCCTTCAAAGAAAACTGAGGAAAATATACAAAAAAGTGAACAGTGGAAAAAGTTATCATAAAATAAGGCAAAATATAGTTTAATATCACCTGCCAAAGAATTTAAACATGACTGTGATTACTAAGTATTTTAAAAAACTATTTCTGAAAAAAAAAATCTGAACTCTAATGGAAAAACCAACCAAACAAAAAACCCAGGTAATTTAGGAACACTATATACATTCTTCTGAGTTAAATAAAAGGAATCAGCATTTTTTTCCTCCCTGAAGTTCCTGAAAGAAAAACCCATGAAAGCCCATGCAAGAAAAATAGCACGTTACACTGTTTCAAATTGCTGGAGATAAAAACTGTAGGGCGAGCACAATACACATTCATTTTATAACACATTGCGAGATTGCAACATTTTTTCCAAGTTAAAACGGACCAGCTAAGATAGCTAGATTTTTCCTAACCGCAAATAAAAATATAAACTGTTGCTTGGAGGTAAAAACCATTTAACTGTATGAAACAAAATTTGGTCGCCACCAAATAATGGTTTTTGCAAGCCAAACAAACAGCTCCAAATTATCACCACCTCCAAGAGACAGCATTTAAGTACATTAGTGCCAGAGATTGGGAATTGGCAAGAAATTTATTAAATATTTAAAACCGGCCAACAATTCCTACCGTCTAAATATTCAGGTTTTTTTTCTCCCCACAAAATAGTCAGCAGAACATGATAAAGTCCAACTCCTCGCGTTTAACTCACCGATAAGGAAATCTCCTCCTTTGCCCAGAGAAAATCACCATCTCTCCAAGGCAGGCAAGTTTCAGTCCCACCCGCCGAAGCCCCGGAACAATTTCGGTTGGGCTCCGTTGGGTTCTGGGTTCCCAAGGACGCTCCCCCGCCCCAGCCACCCCCGGCGCGGGCCCGGGGCCGGTGGGTGCAGTCGGTGGTGCCGTCACGAAGCAGCTTCCCGGCGTCAGCTTGGCCATGACGGCGACGGGCTCCGAGCACACCCGGCCTCTCCTCGCCTCTCCTTCCCCCCAAGATGGAGGAGCCGCCTTCAGCCCGCTCCGCACGGGGAGCGGCCGTTCCGCTCCGGCCCCGCCGCAGCGTGAGCCAAAGGCTTCCTCCAGGGCCTCGCATGGAGCCGCCGCCTCCTCCGGAGCAGGCCTGATGGTGCCGTGCCCGCACCCCGCTGCTCCCCGGGGAACCCCCCCCACTCCCGAGCCGCTCC
>VWYI01022568.1:0-15677 GCA_013399455.1 Anthoscopus minutus | reverse complement strand
CGGCCCCATGGCGGTGCGGCCCCATGGCACCGTGGCCTCACGGCAGTGCGGCCCCATGGCGGCTCGGCACGGCGCGGCCCCGCCGCCACCGGCATGGTCGCGCTTGCGGCACCCGCCGCTCCGTCCCGCCGCGCCTGCTGCGCTCGGTCCCGCTGCCGAGAAAACATTCATCCAGCTCCCCGATGTCGCGGGGGTCGGCAGACCAGGACCCTCGGACTGAGACNATGTCGCGGGGGTCGGCAGACCAGGACCCTCGTACTGAGTCAGAGGTCCCGCCGCTGCCACACCCGCCGGCACTTCCCAGCCCCGTATGGCTCGGTGCTGGCCCGTTTGCCAGCATGTTTGCCAGGTAGTCTCGGGAAACAGAGTGTCTCTGCCTTTTTCTGTGATCGCTTTGTTCCAAAGTTTCTAGTCTTTTTCCATTCTTCTGCTACAAAGAGAAGTGGGAAGGCTTTAGAAAACCCATTTTCTTTTGCTTATACAATAAGCTTCTCCAGATGTCCATTTTCCCACTGCTTCCCCTTGCTTAGCAAGGATATCTTGAAACAGTTTTTCTGTGCCACTACATAATTCAGAATTTAATCTCCATTTTTTTGTGGCACTCCAGTGATGGAGGGAAGTTCGCGACTCTTCCTACCTGCTGTTGCCTCTCGCCCACAGTCAGCTCCCCGTCTTCGGACTCTCTAGCCCTGATCTGTGTTCTGTGTCCAACCACTCACAAATCTTCTTGGGCTGTCGACCTGCCTCTTTCAGGTCCGTGTTTGAGACACCAAATAAAGAAAAAAAAGTGTCTGACGGAATGCTCACCCAGTCCCCATGGGGGTAACGATGGTGAGCTTCTCTTTATTACCCAGATAGATGCATTCTTGTAGAGCTTTTCCAGGGTTCCAAAGGCAAAACAATCTACTATTGGTTAAAACTAACTTGTTTACAATATACTTCTATGTGAATGGCAATATTCAAATATTTTGCCCGTCTCTGCCCCCCATCCCGTGAACAGTGCCCCTTGTTTTTGCATTCCTTTCTCTGTCTCAGGCAGTTTCAAGGACACTGTCTGCTTACTCTGAGCCAGGTTGTGCAAAACAGGCTTCGTACAAAACTTTTCCTACAGTCAGGATCCAAAATTAATTGTCTCTTGGGGACGGTTAGTGTTATGTGGGCATCTGAAAGAACGGTGTGTCTATTTATCAAAAGCTTTCTGAAATGGTCAGCTTTGAAAATAAGATTCATCCTTATTATGTGAAGGAAGGTATTTGGCCGTTGAATCCTTAACATATTAATTCTTAACAATGCTTAACATTTTAACAACAAAAGCAAATAAATATTTTGTCTATGGAAGATGGTACAAGTTGAAAGAGGAGAGCCATAACTTCCTTACTTGCTGCCTTCTTGTAGTCTCCCTCCCATCCACCAGCCCCCAAATGCAGTAGGCAAAACCCAAAACCTGGCTTAAAGGGAAGAGGGCATCTTGTTCCCAAACCAGTAACTAATGCATCAGTCCACAGCAGAACAGTATTGTTTTAATGTCACTAAGGCCCTGTTCTTTCCTTTGTATTGAATTCCTTCCTGTTTAAGAACATTGTCTTTAAAGTACACTTTTGTCATCTTGAATGGTAGGAACTTTCTGCTTATTGCTACAGTAGTTGGTGCAGCTGTTTCAAGCAGTGAAAACAAAGGAGTTAAGCTGGAATTGTCTGTAAGATAGCAAGTGTGTTTGTTGGTAGAGCTGCTAAAGCAGGCTAGCTGCATGTGAAGGTGAAAGAAGGCAGAACTAGGGAGGAGCTGAAACTCGCCTTGCATGATCAACAGGAGAGGAAGATCCAACAACTGGGCAAAACCATCTAGATGATATTGATCCAAACGTACATCTGTCAAATATTCCAGAATCTCAAATAAGTAACTTGATGGAGCTTTCATGGCCCCTGACGTTGTATCAATTAATAGAGAAAATTAGGCTCCATCTGCTCAATTAAAGGAAACATGTAATTTTCAGTAATGCTTGAGCTAATATCTGTAAATTTCTGTGACTTGAACTTCAAAAACAAAAGTGGAGGTAGCTATTCTACATGTTCTTTCTGACTGATTCCTGTGACTTGTATTGGACTGGTTGTGGGCAAGCAAAGAAGGGAGAATGCTGCGTTTTTTTCAATAATTGTGTAATTAAATTCATTAATGGTAGGCCAAGAATACTGATCACAAGGGATGGTGCTGAATCAGAAGGAATATTTTGAATGGCACTCTGTTGAACAGAGACATAGTTGCCCTCTCTTTCCTCTTCTTTGCTGATTAGTTGGCTGAATTGCTCATTTCATACATTCCTTTGAGTGTGACTGGAGCTGTGAATCAGTATTTGTTGAAGTTTTACATCTGGCTTATGTTCTGGCTTCCCTTTTGTGTGCTGGAGAGGCTGCCTCTATTACTACTGTGTAGTAAAAACCCTCTTAAACTCTCCTTCTTGTGAGTGGGTGAAAATGTTTGCCAAACACATGAATCAATAATTGCTTATTTGCCTCAGTGCTCCTTTTCAAAAGCTTCACTGCCCTTTTCTGTGTTTGCGTAGATAATCAATGTCTGTCCCCACATGACAATTAACAGGGATAGATAACTTAGGGGCCCTTCCTTTCCAAAGTCGTTCTACAACTGTGCCTCTCTGAAATCCCTTACTCCATTTTTAACCTTTAATCAAGGCTTTCATTGAAATAGCAATAGCTTCTATGCAGTGAGAAAGACTTGATGATTATTTTAGTTAAAGATATTTGCTAGTTTACCATGCTGCTGAAATGCCTGGAGCTCTGTGTTGGACAAAAAAAGTAAACTGTCGGAAGGCTATTAAAAGTGAGATATACACTTGTCTCAGTATGAGGAAAAACACCCCATGTACCTTGACCTGGTAAGATTTCTTAAACAAGAGACTGGCTTTTTAATGGCCTTGTCTAACATGTCCATTTTGTTCTGCAGCTGCTGACTGAAATTGAAAATTAAAATGAGGGAAAAATAACCATCATTACAGTTTTCCCTTGGGAACTATTTCAGTTGTGGCTTTCTCAAGACAGAGATTGTGGCTTCCTTTCTATTTCTGTGGCATGAAAATTCAGATTTGTGTAGCCTGTTTGTAAAGTTGACAATATTCTAGAAGCCAATTTCAGAAGATACAGACAACTTCCAGGTACCTGCAATTTGGGAAAGTCTAGCTGATTCAGACTGCCATCTTGATGTGACCTTTGTCAAAAATAACTGCAGTTAAGTAATACGTGCACAAACGGTCTATGCACTAGAGTAAGGAAAAGACAAAACAGTTTGTTTTAATGGATGAGATTTGTTTGCTCTTTCAGATTTGCATTCTGTAGTGGGAAGTCAAGCTTTTAAAACTATCTGTTTTACTTTGTTTGCTATTCAGGTCAGTGGCTTCTTAGTCCACTGGAGGACTGCAAGATAGGCTTGGACTATTTGCACTGTTCCAGATCAGTGGGGCTCCCTGTCACGGTGTGACTTGTTTCATTCCAATGCTTGGCTTTGTCATCCAGTGAAAAACTACTCTTAGTGCCAGTTTATGCCACTGAAAATCTGCTTTTTGGTACCACAATTAACATTAGCTGGATGATATCACAAAGCTTCAAACTGTATTGCTCCATAGCTCAAATGAACCATAGATGCAATGCCTGTACCTGCCTAAACCTTAAAGTATGTTCAGATTGTTTGTATTTCAGTGATATGACCTTATGGCAACAAAGTTTCTTCAGTGGACAAAAAATAGGAGGAAGAAAGAATTCTATCCCTTATTCCATAGACTAGAAACTACACAGAATCTGGTTATCGAGAACCTCTTAATGGCTGTTCCCATTAGCAATTTAGTTCAGATCAAAGTGTTCTTTTGTAGTGCATCTCTTGATTGTCCCATTTCACAGTTCTTTGTTTGATGTGAAGCATCTCAGGCACACAAATATAATTAATTTTATATGAAAGTGAAAGGAATTACATACACCAGTTACAAATTGATATTAAGTCCACAGAACCAGACAACAGCCAGTCAAAAGTAAAACTTCCCGTAAAGCTTCATTCAAAACACATAGTTTGGCCATCGAGGTGTCTGCAGCAGGATTTCGCTGTATTGACCTTCTTCTGTTGCACTGTGCACCAAGCTCAAGTGTAGACTTAACCAAAGAGGATCTGCAGCTAGGTCCTGAACTCAGCAAATGCTCTAATGAAGTAACAAAGACCCAATAGTGACAGAGAGTTAATTTGCTGTGTGAAATGAATGATCACTCTAAAAAAGTGGATTGTGCTTCAGAAATGGGAAAGTGGATTATGCTTTCTCAGTATCCAAATAGTTCTGGGACTGCAAGGACTTGGAGAGCTGAAGGAAGGGAGGTGTTGCCTTCTGATTTGAAGGCAAGACAACCTGGTTTCAGAGAACAGCAGGGTGCCTCAGCCTCGCCCGAGTCACTCGGTCCCCAGACACACTGGCGCCAATGTGGTGGATGGTCAAATGGCGTTTATTACCTTACCTTGTGGAACTAAATAGTCAGGGGGGCTTCGCTACATCAGAGGGGGACGGTAAGGCCAGGGAGAGTTAGTGAGGGATGGAAAACTACTGGAATTAGGAGGGGTTACATACCATGGGGATGTTTGCATATCGATATACAGGTGAGGAGGCAGGGAGTCCTGCTGCTTTCTGTCACATCCCGAGATCTTCCGCGGCACCTGTCCCTGTCTACCACAGAGAGGAGATGGCTGCTTGAGTTAGCGGTGGGAGATGAAGGGCTGATGTTACATGTAGCACAGCAGCTGTCACAGCTGTGTTTTCTCCTGTGGCAAGATACTTAGGTTACCTGTCAGCATCACCCTAATGCAGGTCCCAGTTTTGACTGGGACCTGTGCGTTTGCTTGTGAAGAATTCTGTGTGTCTAAAATGCACAAGTTCATCACTAATGCTCTAGAGAGGGACACATATTTGAGGTTCTCCTCTACCGAATGCAACTGGATGGGTGGTATTTTCTTCCTCCACACATTCTCTCCTAGAAGAAACATAGTTGAGGTGTGAATGGGATGATAACCATACAAGTCCTGCTCCTGTGCTGGAAATGACAAGATCTTTTGATCTAGAGCTGCCTAAAGCCAAGAAACAAATAAAATGCTGTAGGAAGAGGACAGTCAGATAGCAGGCATAGGAGCTGACTCTATGATGCAGATAGACCGGAGAAATCCTTCTTGTGCAAAAGCTGCTCCAAAGTTATTTATTGAGAAACAAATTCAGTAACTAAATCATCAGTAATTGAGCACTGACCATATTTTGAAAAATTTGAAATGTTGCTGTAGAATTCATCATTAACTGAAGTATTTTGCAACACATTGGAGAAGTATAGCTGTCCAGTGGATAGTTATCCTTTAACTAGAATATGGTATCCAGATAATGTTATCCTTTCACTGTGCCTCATCTGATGAGCATAAATTGTTAACTCTTAATTCTTAGGTAAATTTTTGAGTGCTACTAATTGACCTACTGTAAGACCCATCAGTGTAAGACTTAGATAAGTTCAAGTAGCCTTATTGTGATAGCTAGAGTTTACATATTTGCCCATCTGCCAAAATTTTCATCTTTGTAGTAGAGTTATCTGGAAGAATATTTTCTGAAGTTCCAACTGCTTGGTTGCAGCATCATTGCAACTGGGTCCAAATGTTACTGGCTTATGGGTTTGAAAGGTTTCCCTTTGGTGGAGGTGTCAGCACTCACTTTCATCTTTGTGGGTGGCATCTGGAGCAGAAATATGTCAGGCTAACTCCAGGAGAGAATGTTGGAAACTGAATGTAATATGAAATTGTAAGCAACACTGATCAAATTTGATTAAAAATACTAGTGTGGAGCCCTTGTTCTTAATGGACGTGTGCTGAAGGGTTTAATGAAGGTCACTGCTAGCAGTATGGATTTGTTGAGATCCTGTTGCTTTAAGGGCTGCTGCCAACTTAAAGAAAACCTTCCAAGCCCTCCATTCTTTTGTTCTTTTGGCTGCTGAGAGTGTTTGCATTACCCAGGAGCAGGGATGAGAGACAAAGTGAAAATTTGTATTTCTGAAGGCCTACTGTGGGTGAGTTCATTTGCTTTTGCAGACTTGTCTGGAGATATGATGAGCTCTGGCAGATGAGTAAGATGCTTCATTTTTAAATCTGTCATGAGTTGTAAGTTGATATTGTCACATGAAAATAGAAAAACTCTTTTTAAAAAAGTTTATCTAGGATCTAAGACTGGAATTGATGACTTAAGTCCTTCGGTCCCTCAAAACTCCAGGTCTAGGCTTCATGTTTAGTTCTGGTGTAAAAAGACTTAGCGCTGAATTTCAAGTTGTCAAAATCTCTGGTACTGTCAGTAAGGTTGCCTGTCCGCTCAGAATTAAGTATCTGCTTGGTGATACATTTGCATGTTTCTAATATGTGTGTAATGCATCTCTTGCCACCTTGTATTCAGTTCCTTAATGGTGACATACTTTAGCTCGAGGATGGTGTAAACCTTGGTCCTCTAGTGACTCTTTAGGTGCTTGTACATTGATGCATCAACAACCAGCAGCCATCTGTTTCCTACTGGACTTTAACCTTAGCCTGCAAGCTCTAAGGAGATCTGGATCATCTTCATTTCTTGAGAGGGAGGATAAAGTTATGGTGTTACTTACTGGGTATTTGAGAAATACTTGTATTAGTAAATCAGTTTGAATTTCATATAAGTACTGCTACTTACTTATAGTAAGTAACATTTATAAAAAGAATCTTTATTATGTTTAAAATGATAGTATTACCAATGATTTTTTGGAATAAAAAATAAGTGGCATATTTTTGTCATCCTAGAACCAGAGATGTTAAAGAACTTGTACAAAAGAAGGGAGAAAATTTTGTTTTAGGAGGAGTTTCAATTTGACTTTGCTTTCCTTGCTGCATTTATAGGTTGACTTGCTGCTTTTATAAAGCTATTTGTAGAATTCATCCTGGACTTTGTGTATGTTGTCTGACAGCAGTTTGAGATGACAGAGAAATCCAGGCACATCTCTGCCTCTTCCCTTCCTAGGGAGAGGAGAAGGTTGTGGCTGGCCGTCAGGCTGTGACCTTGTGACCTCTTGAAGCAAGTGGCTTGTATGGGTAAACATGCCTGTATCTCCTTCAGAAAGGAATAGATTTTTACCCAGTCTGTTACTGTACCTCTTTGTTCAGAGAAAGTGAAATAATATTTCTAAGCTGTGCTTCCAAATGAAAGAAATCTGTGGCCTGAAAAGGGTACCTCAGCCTGTAATAGACTCTGGCTTCCTTGTATGGCCTCTGGTGTCCTGAACTTTGGTGCATTTTTCTCTCCTCTAATGGATACATATATGGAGTTCTAGTCATTTGCATGACTCTGATAATAGACCACTTGTAAAATCAAAATTGTCAGGCATGGCTGAAAACACTCCCTGCAGAGTCAGAATTGCTATATTTGGAGTTATTGTGGGGTAATTTTCCTCACTCCTAATACAGCCTCTTTCCCACAATGCCGCACCATTTTGCAGTCAGTTCTATGAGGGACAGAATCCCTTGATGACAGAGCTACTGAATTCTGCAGACATGTATGTCAATATCAAGCAGCAGATCTCAGAAGAGGTTTTGCTGGAATATAGAGCTCCTATGGGAATGTTGACTTAGGCTCAATTCTGCCTCTCCCAGGTGTAATTCCTTTCAGACTTTAAAGAATTCAGTGTTGTCCCTTTCAAAGGCACCCCTTATCCCCAGCTGTGTATTTGATTAGCAAGTTCATATGCATAAAATGATAAAATAAATATAATTTCATTGCTTTCATCTTAATTATGAATACTTAAATGAGAGGAGCAGTAGTTCCTCTATCTAGAATATTGTAGTACAGTTTCCTAGGTAATAGTAAAATTACTAAAGCAGTCTTCTGGTCAGCTTTCATTTTAGATGAAAAACTATGGACCTGAGTTATCATAGAATACTAGGTATTTCATGGTATGGGGTTTGGCTGGTGTTCCAACAGGTGCTGCTAACTGTGAAACTTGTTATTAGCAGCTGAAATTCCTGTCTGTAAATCTTCCTGAATGTCTTCAGGTACAGGAATATGAAGAGCTGTTGTCCCTTCAGACCAAGCCAAATCTTTATCTGTCTCACTATCCTTCCTCTGCCAGTGATCAAACCAAATCCCCGGGAAACACCACACAAGGAGGGGATAAATGTTTGTGAAGCTTCTCCAGTCTCATGCCTCAGCATGCAACTGAGTCTTCCATAGCTAAAAGATATTTCTGTATTTTCAGTGCCCTGTGGAGTTTTGCTTTTCTACCATCTTGTTCAGTGTCCCCTTGGGCCTGGATATGCTTTTATATCTTGAAAATCCAGTGATAAACAATTTAATCACTTTAACCATCTTGTGTTTTGAGCCTGCTATCTCCTAGTTTTCTTTGAGAACTCCATCTCTTGTGTTGAAAGAGTTTGCAAAAAATTAATTTGCCATGCCACTAATGTTTTAATCTGACCACACTACTCATGATTTTATAAACCTTTCTCATGTTCCTGCACTTTTCTTTGCTGATGTCTTACTCTGGTTAGCCACTTGTCATGCAGATGGATTAGGATAATCTCTCTAATCATCTCGTTGGCCCTCATCTGGACTCGCTTCGACAGGTCATGTTCTTCTTGTGCTGGGGACCCTAAAGCTAGATGCAGCACTGCAGGTGGGGTCTCACCAGAGCAGAGCAAAGGGGCAGAATCCCCTCCCTCGCACTGCTTTGGATATGCCCAGGACACATTTGGATTCTGGGCTGTGAGTGCACATATCTGGGTCATGTCCAGCCTCTCCAGCACTGTCTTTCTAGGCAGGGCTGCTCTTGATCTCTTCGTCCCCCAGCCTTGGTTGATAGCAGGGTGTACCCCAACCTAGGAAGAACACCTTGCACTTGGTCTAGTTAAAACCTCATGAAATTCCTAGGGGACCACTTCTTGAGCTTGTCCACGTCCCTCTGGATGGCATCTGATCCTTGAGGTGTGTCAATTGCACCACTCACATTGGTGGTGTCTGCAAATTTGCTGAGGGTGCACTTAATCTCTTTAATTAATTTTATTTATCCCTGTTGCTCTTTGTTGAACTTTTTTAGGTTTTTCTACCTTATTCAAGGAGGTGGAATTAAATTGCGTTGTAAAAGTAAGCACATTACACCTTTACACAGTTGTGTAATGTTTTCAGTGTCATTCTCTCTTACTTTGCAATTAGTTCTGAGCATTTAATCTGTTTATTTAATGTCCTTTTCTTCCTATATGGATGCTTTTGTTTTCATCTTTTTTGGGCATATCCTTGAAGATATGGTTACCAGAATATTTAGTTGACTTGTAAATCATGCTAATGCCACTATCCCATCAGAACCAATGTAGTTTAGGTGTTAGGTGCAGAGTTTAACAACATCCCTGTTTAAGGAAAGTTTAGCATTGATAGGCCAGTTGTCATGAAAGTGAGGGGAAAGTGTTCATGACCTTGAATTTCCTGATAATAAGCAATGAGCCTCAGGTCTAGGACCATCTTGAAATTAGTTTTTAAGTCTTTAAAAGTAAGATGGTTTATTTCTAGTCTCTACAAATCCTCTCTCTCATAGTTATTAACTTTAGTTCTAAACTGCTGACCTTGAGAAACTTTTGGGACGCTCCTCATCCCTTTTACATAATAGCTCTAGATTATAAAAGATTGCCTTGTTTAGCATACCTTTTATGAGGCGCAGGATGTTACATATGTTGGTGAACAAGATGATGCTGCTAGTGATTGTAGAAATAAAGGGTTATAAGGTCTTGTGTAATTCTAATATAAGCTTATTAGTTTATTGTAACAACAAAAAGAAGATACAAAATCTTACATACAAAGACGGCTGTTGTTAAATTTGGTGTTGACCAATGCTGTCATAATTTTCTCTTTGTATTTGAGTGAGCTTGTATGCCTGATGTCACATGCATGTGACAGTGGAATTAATACTGACATTCAAGTGGACATTATATTTAAGCTCTGATACCAGTACACAGTGTTGAAACTGTTGTGGATGGCCTCAGCTTCCAGAAAGATGTACTGTGAAATCTGTGTGTACTCATGGTATCGCAGATCATTTGATTGCTGAGACTGAATGGAGCTTTTGTGAGTACTGGCATTTATGCATGTAAATATATGTAAAGATGCAGACATATTTGAGGAATTATTATTCACGGAAGAAAGTTTGGTCTGGTCAATTTCAACTTGTAAGATTTTTCCATTCTATTTAATTTTATTCCCATTGAGGTAACTCCTTGGAATTTGAGTGCCAAACCTACATTATGGTAGATTTTTCCTACATTAGGGAAACATTTTCTCTTTTGGTTAAGCACATGCAACCAGTAGCTATGAATGGTTAGGAATATGTTCATGTGTGTGGGATGGTGCAGACAAGAGCAGCACACAGAGCTCTAGCTATTGAACCTAGAGCCAATTCTAAGAGAGCTTACAATTTGTTTTGTTGGAGGAACCAACAGCTGATGTAACACACAAAATCCAGTTGTAGATAATGCTTTATACTGTAGAGATGTGAAAATGGAGTTCTTTCCAAGGGCTAATAAAATGGGACAATCTTATTAGCATTCTACCATATAGCTTATGCTGTGTGTATTATTCGTCTTAGCCAGATAAAGCTTTCTCTACAACAGTTGAATTAACTGGTTATTATTTGAGGAACTTGGTATTCGCAACAATAAATACTGATAAACATAGATTATCAGTATTCTGTAATTTTATAATTTTTGTAATAGTTTATGACAGTGTAATTGTACTGATATCAGTTTAAATAATTTTCGTCTAAATGCCCTTAACATACAAGTTATAAGAGAGAAGAAGAGGCACCATAATCGTCTAGACTTTTCCAATTACTATAGCCTCTAAGCAGTGCAACCTATATTCAGTTTAGTCTTGCAAAGTTATTTGTGCAGCCTAATGATGACTTAAAATACCAATGAACTGAGTTTTAATAATCTTTAGACTATTGTTCTTACGTAGAAGAGAAGCCAAGAAATCTCTCAGAAGTTCTCATCCAAATCCAAGTTTTTTTTATCCATACTACTTGCATTTGGTGATAAAATGACAGCTGGATTAGCTGCAGATACTTAAAATTCAAACCAAAATTTTCTGTCTCTTTTTTTTTAGTCAAATATGTCGCTAGATTTAGAAAATGCAGTGTGTTTAACTGTACAATACAAAGTCAGTAAGGAAAGTACACTTGTAAACTAGTAGTAATGTAGATTTAAATTGGAGGGGGAGGTGGTCTTTTTCACAGTAAACAAAGTGTATAGGTTATATGGAATTCCAGGATTGTAATATTGTAAAGTAATTTGGAATGCATGCTTGAAACTACTACATTGGTTCATACTTTTATTCTGAATGTAGGATAATATGACTTGTGCTTTATGAGGAAGATGCAAATAACTAACAATTTCTATTTTTAAATACTTGCATAAAGAACTTCTAAAAATTCCATTATTATCCTTAATCATACTATGGTTATCCTAAAATAAGCTTAATACTAAAGCTACTGTTCTGTTTGCAGAGGAATGTTTTTGGATTGATCTTGAGTGTGAATGCACATAACTACAGAAAGGGAAATGCCATCTCTTTGCTTCTGTGCATGCTAGGAAAGCTACTGGTTCTGTAAATGAGAATATTCAAGATACGGTTTTAGATTAACACCTTCCAGGCTTGTGGCTGAATTCTCCTGAGGCTGCTTTTCTTAAGAGGTATTTGGTGCTGATACCAGTTGGACTTCCATGTTCCTCCTAGTAATAAATCCTAGAAAATATTCTATGTGCCCCTGCTGAAATATGTATTTACCCAAACAAAAGATTTTTACTTGAATTAAAGAGCACTTAAGCCCTGAATTTAAAGTAGATTAGGTATCATTAACTAGCACAGCTAAAAAGGGGTCTCGTTTATGTATTCATTGGTTATGGGTGTTTTTCTTAAGTACTTGCTTCAAGTTTGTAATAATAGCTCTACCTGAGTTGGACTTAGCAAAGGTAAACATAGTGTTATTTTATTTCAAATCACCTTTACTGAAGTTGTTATAAGAAGAGGTTTAGCTAATTAAATATGCCAAATAACTCAGAATAATTCAGGAAATGTCCAGTTAGAATATATGGTACCAAGTATTCTGTTTAAGTGCCTGTAAAGTGAGTTATTCCCAAAGCTTCCAGAGTGAAGGTGCTTTTTAAAGCAGTAGAGCAATTGCTCATACAGATCATAATTATACATAAAGGTTGGTCTGTTTGGAGGAGCCACACACCACCCTCAGCTCCCAGCTTCCAATATTGAGGGAGGGTGGAGGACGTATGTGTGGGGTTTTTTTTAAATTATTATTATGACTAAACAGAAACAAGTATGTACCTTCTCAGGCAGAAGAGTGTTGTAAACTACTCAGACATAAGTACTCACTCATAAGAGTGAGAACTTGGTATATGTGTAGTTCAACATAAACAGCTATTTTAATCAGAACTACTGATTAAGTCTTTCTTTTTGCAGCACATTGACATCCTCAGTCAGGCTTTAGCTGTTAGTTGAACTTCTCAGTTGCCCCTAACTGCACTTCGTGAAAATTTCAGCAGCTTTGTTTAAATTAAATGTTAAATTTTAGATACCAAATGAAGTTAGTAATTTGTTGACATGCTCGAGTGTTCTCTAGAGGTAGTAGGCAGTGTTGTAATGATATATTTGCTTGTCCTAATTGGTGAAAAACAGTCAAGCAACTGAAAGGCTGTTATTGATCAAGTGCAATGTATATAGACCAATTTGAATGCTATTTAATTAGAATAGTGCCTATGCTGTTTTTAAAGCACAGTCTGTTACTGGAGAGTGTCTTAAATGTGGGTCTGCCATGTGTCATGACAGACATTTCTCCATGCCTGGGAGGAAAGACCGTCACTTTTGAATTGCTCAGGCAAGGGAGAATGGGAACACATAGCAGAGTTCTCAGAACAAGTCCAGAGGCTGGGTGGTTTAGTGAACTAAATGCTCGGTTTTAAAGTATAATCAGCCTTAAAATTGAGATCTGAAAGAAGTGCATGTTGAAAATGTAGATCCCCAAAGGGGAGAGGAGCAAAACCCACTAGTGTGAAGATGCAGAACTGTGGAGTTGGATGTGTCCTGCTTAGTTATGTAACAGAATTTTTAGCTTGAAAATTCCATGGGCATACCAAAAACTTGTTAAAGTTATGATTAGATAAGAATGTATCTTTATTTTTACTAACAAGTGAAGACCTAAACATTCTGTGAATCAAGAAGTAGTGTTATTTTTATGATTTGTTACTGTGTATTCCATGTTCCAGGGTGGGACTCCTTAATTTGCTTTATGGATTTTAATTTTGCTTTAATCATATAAAATAAAGCCAGGCACTAATATCTTTTAAATCATGTTTATATTAATTTCTATCTTCTGACACAAGTTCATGGTAACATTATTGCATTAAAAGAAAAAAAAAGATCCAAAACAACAAAACAAGAACAAAAACAAAGCTGTGTTGTGTGTCTTGGAATTATGAACTTACCTTTTTTCATGTTCCCAGATGTGAAAAAATTAGGACATCCTTTGTAATTGTCCTTGATCTTAATGCCTAGGATGTTAGCAGTGGATGTAACAGTTGATTACATTAATTGCACAGTGGCTTTGTGCAGTCTGTCTGGCAATAGTGCTGCTGTAGCCAACACACAAATGACACTGCTGAGTGGATGTCATTTAATAGCAGTGACTTAATACCCCAAGTTTGCCCTAGGGTTTGCATTTGTAGCAAAAATGTTAGTTTCTTAGAGCTGTTGTAATTTGAACAAGAACTGCTCTTACTTAAAACTCAAACTAAAAAGAAAAATTGTAATGAAGTTTTGAAAGCATTTGATAGCTACAATGTTTTAAACATTACAAATAGTTTTTGTTACTTTTACGCTAATTTTATCTCTGTGTACAACAATAAAATGATTGTCCTAAACATGAAGATCCAAACCAGAAATTACTTAGAAGCACATGAGAGAAATTGCATCCCAGTCAAAAAAAGAAATTTACTTTCTAATTATTTCCTCTTGTTGGCTTAGCTAAAACATGTGTTCTACTCAGAAGCTTATATATATTTAACATAAATAAAAGCAAACTGTCTATAACTAAAAACTTGAGTAAATTAAATGTCCATAAGTGAGTTTCAATTGCTTTTCCAAATATTAAATTTTAAGACAGAATGCATGAAGAACTGAAAATTGCTTAAACACCCACCTAGGTCTTTTGGATTGTTAATTGATCTTCTGTGATTCTATATATAATGGGAAAAGCATTAAACCTCAGCAACTGTGTAATTTGACTGACAAGTAGTTAGCAGGTAAAAATTACTGTTCAGTGCTTTTAGAGTTGTTCTTTTGGGGCACTTAAAAGTTGGGGCAAAACCCAGGATACCCTTACATGATACTGCAGTATGCTTTTCTCTGAAAGCAGGAAGTACTTTTGAAACAAATTGAAGATTATTTACTGCACCAGGAATACCTGTTAGTGATGTTCTGTGGTAAATTACTTAAGTTAAAATTAAAAATTCTATTTAGGAATCAAAATACTTATTGAAAATAAGTAATTCCTTTAAAGCATAGAATGAAGGTTTATTTGCATCACTGAAAATGTGACAGAATTTTAATGTCTTTACCTGTATTTTTCATTGACAGACTTAAATGTTCACAATACTAACATTCTGCTGGATAAAGTTTTAAACTGTTTGCAAGTGCTTGTATGTAACAACTCTGAAAAAAATAACAAGTGCGCAGAATTTTTGTAAAATCTAATCCATACTTTTAGAGGAGATGAGTACAATTGAAGTGATGTTTGTTCATATTTTGGGGGGTTGTCTTGTTTGTGTTGTTTTTTCTTGTTTTTTTTTTAGTTGATATAGATGCACAGACATGAGAATTGAGATTAAGTGCAGCCATAATGTTAAAGTAGCATGTAATTGAAAATGAGGATGATGATTACTATTTAGGGAAGAATTCTGGTTTGTTAAATGTCAGTTTGAACAGCTTCAGATGACATAGGGGAAGAACAGTCAAACTTGTGTGTGACAGCTTTTGGTCAATCTCCAAGCAAAGTATAAGAAACACATGAGGAGGGTTTTTGTTGGGAATTAGTACATGAGATTTTATAGGTAAAATGAGGGCATTTTCATGACTACTTAAAAAAACCCGCAATTTCTCTCAACCATTTGAACTACATGGTACTAGAGTGACCTATGCCTGTTGTTGTCTTGTCAAACATTGGCAGCTTTTTGGGTAGCTGTTGGAAGGATAAGGAAATAAGTACAAATTTGTAGCAGTCCTTGGTGGTTCATAGCCAGAGAAAAATACTGATATACTAAAACAAATAAAAACTGTGTTGCTGCAGTTCGTTAATAAAAGCTTTGAAATGCTCATCACAGTATTAGCTATGAAAGTACTGGTAATGTCAAGAGTTGCTGTCTGCTGAAGTTGAGTCAGTCACCTGCTATTTTATGGGCTATAGAAAGTAAGTGATGAGGTGCTTCAAAGAGAATAGTTACTAGTGCTTATAGAAATATTTTGGTAGCTCCTATTTCTCTGTAATAGCTCTATGGCCAGATGTTGGGGGTTATGTGTTTTTTTTTTTTTGTTCCTTACACAG